>ML400568.1:8706-58007 GCA_005239525.1 Nicotiana knightiana | reverse complement strand
TACGTCAATTCCCTGAGGGATCGACTCTGGGCATAATACCCCAGGATTATATTTACAACGCCCCTTTAGTCTTTATAGAAGACATAGTTGAGCGTGATCAGTGCTAAGTCTTGAATTTCAACTATAGCAAGAGAGGTGGGAAATCAAAGCAGGAATTTAATGCTGAGTGGACCATTTGTTCTTCAATGCTTGAAAGAAGAAGCAGAAAAAGAAAAGTAGATCAATGCGAGCTAATTCAACTCCCAAAATAATCAAATGAAGCAAGTCAATGGACACCTTGACTTGGAAATCTTCTTTCACGGTACGTGAGACTTCATTAGTTTGCTATACAATTTACGAATTTGATTTACAACTGTTAGGTAAGTTCCTTCTCTATATCGAGACTTACCAACAGAACAAAAGGTAAAAATTATTGTAGACAAGAACGAGCACCATCTTGTTTGATTCTCAGTAGTACAGACGATGACGATGATGGACTAAGCGAATTCCAAGAAATTAAATTCCTCCAAGCGATGTTCACTAAATCGATTTTTTAAACATAGCTTTTTTATTCTTTTTGCTAATAGATTGATTTTCTAAATACAGCTTCTAGAATTCTGAGACCTTCTCCTTGTAGCTAGGCCACTAACCAGATGCTGAAATGCTGGAATTTCATCCTCCAGGTTTAGACAATTGGACTTATCTCTTTAATTGTAGTTTTGGTAGATTTTTACTTAAAAATACGTCGAAAGTATTGAGTTCAGTTGAGTATTGAGTTCAGTTGAATCCTGCGCTTAACAAAGGTACTGGAATATTAAACTTATACTGTTCATCTCTCCCCCTTTTTCTTCGTCGTAGGTGCAGAGTAGCAAAATAGCAGAGCAGTCATCCCCTTAACAAAGATACAGGAGTATTAAACTTCAAATGTTATTATTTTTTAAACTGCTAAGCACACTAATACACTTATTTGTTCAAATCCCAGTGAGAGATGAAACATGCACCCGGAGAAAGCCTAAGGTATTTTAAATGCGAAACTTAGCAACTAATAGGTGCAGCTGGTTGATGTTGTGGTGTGTGTGCTGGCCCTGGTTGGTTAATCTCGCCATTATCCATCATCAAACTTGTTCTATTCTTTTCTTTCTCTTGTTCCAACGACCTGTACTCTCCAAAGTTCGCGTAGGAATCATTAGCTTTCCCAACTAATCCAGGTTCCTGGATATTGTCAGTTTCTTTTCCTGCAACACTTCCTTCTGGTGTGACCTTATCTGCAAAATCTCGGTTCACGTCACCTGCACTGCTATCTTCATCAATTTGAGTCTCTGGCTTTTCTCCAGATCCATGTTTCTCCTCGACTTGATCTAGTCCAGCTTCAGCAGCATTTGCTTCTCCAAAGGCTGCATCTGCTACCACCCCCTCAAAATTATCCTTGTCCGTGTAACTGTTATGTACCTCGGCATCAATGGCAATGGTTTCCTCTGAGCCATTTCCTGCCATTTTATCTCCATTGTCAACCTTAGTGTCATTGCTGGCCTCAATTTTCTTCTCTGAAGCATCGCTATCGGGCATTTCCTCTTCTTTTTTGTTCTCTGTCTCTTCTTTCTTAGCCCCTATCTCGTCCTTCTCCTTGTCCTCCATTTCATCTTCTACTACATTTTCCTTTTCTTCTCTGGCAGATTCCATCTCTTTCTTGTCTGATACATCCATTTCCTTATCTTTTTCTGTAGCTGAAGATGTTCGACGTCGTTTCTTTGTCGGCTCAACCCCTGCCGTAGGGGGCATTGCCTTAACCTTCTCACTGATCCGTGCTGATCTCCTTCGATTTTCTATGGTACTCCAATCAAATTCTGATACACCAGGATTTCCATCGTGTGTTTTCAGGTACTGCACTAACTGTTTGCGGTTCCTGATCTCCTCTCCAGTTGGAGCAACAAATACAACCTCATTCTTCTTTACTTTACCCCCTTTCTTCGGCATGACCTGCAAAGTAACATAAAAAGAAATAATGTAAGTTATCCAACTACGTGATATACCCCACTCTTGTGTGGTATTGAAGTTAAAACATCACGTATTATCTAGCCTAGCAAAATTAGGTGATATACCACAAAATAAAGAACAGCCCGATGCACCAAGCTCCCACTATGCGTGGGGTCCGGGGTCGTAGCCTTACCCGAGGCTATTTCAACGACTCGAACCCGTGACCTCTTGCTCACATGAGGGCAACTTTACCAATAACACCAAAGCTTCCCGGTGATATACCACAAAATAGATGCAGAAAATGAAGCAAGGAAATTAATTCCTCCCATCTGTTGGAAAAACAGGAGAGCATAATAAAATGAATAAAATATTATTCTTGCTCGTGAGGAAAATATTAGAGTAAGTTGTTTAGGAACACACAACTGCCTCAGTTACACCTACCTTTAGAACTAATCCATTTCTTAGGAACAATTGACATACTAGGCAGCAACTGACTAATCAAGCTAAAGAACAGGGATTAACACGCAACTCGTCCAATCCAACGATTTGACTTAAGTTCCACTAATATTGTCACTCTCGGTTCATAGTAAATTCATTGTGTTAAGCGTTTAGAATATTCCCTGGCTCTAAATAGAAATTGACCTCGTGGCTACTGCAACAATATAAGCTACCAGCATAATTTTACCAATGCAAAAGTTCAAGTCTTGAGTAAATTATTTCATTTTCTAGTTGCCTTAATCTCAATAGTGAGTCTACCAACATAGCGTGGTAAAGCAAAATAAACGACATTAGAGAAACTGAGGAAGAAAGGAAGAAATAGTACCAGTTTCTTCCAAGAAGGAGGTGCAGGAAGCTCCAATGGCAAAACTTCATCCTTCTCCATATTACTTGCCATCATTCTCTCCTCCAAAAAAAGAAAAACTTTCTCTGTTTCAATCAAACTTCTGTTTGGATAAAATCAGAAGCTACTGTCGGCTGGGCTCGCTTTGATAAATAAAGCCGCCCGAAGTGTACAAAACCGCTTCAGCACGCAACGGATTGACCAACACGTGCCACTAAGCCAAGTTCCAGGAGCCTTATCACCTCTGTACCCCCCCTAAACCCAATACTTTATTAGTGGTTTATCTTACTTTCAGAATAATCTGCAATGTAAAAGTTGCAAGTGTACGGATGAGATTCGTTAATTAAAAGCTATTCTGGATAACGTATTTATTCTCCTAAGTCTGTCATGAAAGTCGGTGGAAAATATCTACATATCATGATTTATTTATTAATAATAATAGTGATCTACGAGAAGGTGCTAGTTGTTTGAAACGTGGCTTCTGCTGGCTTACGTGCATTTTGCTAACACTTCGAAAGAGACCTAAATGCTTCACGCCTTACATGCGAGTGTTGATTCACATCGTAGTGGTAACCGTTGGATGCCGTCTGTGTCATGCACCTGTTGCAGTTCCGGTCCCGTTTAACATAGACATGGATCTCGTGCCACGGCACGGTTTTTTGTGGATAACGTTCCCGAAAACGCTATAAACTGAATTTAACCATGCCACTTTGGGTCCGGAATCTCAGTTGATTCAACCTTGGAGCTTATTTTAAATAAAAACATATTGATCACTAAAATATGTACAGAAGATATTGAGAGAATGTTCATTCATGATCCATGGTCTTATTAATACATCTGCACTGCATCTGCTTGTGTTGTAGATTTCATTTTAGACTTGCTACAATACAGCAAATAGCTTACTTGTTTGCCAAAATGATTGTATTTAAACTACTAAAATACATACTGCTTTAGTGTAAACAACAATAATAACATACCTAGTAACATCCTACAAGTGGGATCTACAAGTAGGATCTGAGAAGAGTAGTGTGTACGCAGACCTTACCCCTACCTTGGGAGGGTAGAGAAGCTGTTCTCGATAGACCCTCGACTCAAGAGAGATGGAAAAAAAAATAAAAATAAGCAATATCAACACCAACGGTCAAAAAGATAATAACAATAAACTAAGAGCCAAAAAATAGATGGAATGAAGCAGTAGCAACAAACATTAGCCACGACAAGATACTTTAGTGTGAAAAATTCTTCTTTTTTGATATTGTATACGGTTAAAATCGAACTTGCCTAATTTTGTGTGGCTAACTGAAATCGGCGTGACAGATTAAGGCTCGGCCTCAGTTATATCGGACCATGGTACGGAGATGGATTGGTAAGCTCATGGAACAATGGTCGATCAAGAACGAGATCAGCTGTGATCAAGACCGAAGTGAGAAAGAGATCAAGCAAGATCGAAGAAAGCCTGCTAGGTCGAATAACAGAAAATCGAGATATCTGTGATCGGGCAAGGATCATGGAGGAAATCTCGGCACGTATCAAGTCAAGACCGGACATTTAGCCAATCATGGGATTTTCTTCTGTAATTAGAATTATACCTCAAATAAGATTCCTCTACTATATAAAGAGAGTCCTAATCATTTTGTAATCATCATATTCACGCATAATCAAGCAATATACTCTATTTTTCTCTCTTAAGCTCTATTTCAGTTCATATTTTTCCAATAGCATACCCAGTTGGTTCAAGGGCGATTTAGCTCGAGGGCCACAGTTGCTCACCATATTGGTTTGCTTTATTTTACTATTAATTTTGAGCATTAATTCTCATATTTATCAGTTTGTACCAAGTGAAATCGCATATCCTTAAAACCACTTATAAGTTTAATTGTTATCTAATTTTAAGGGTAAACAATTTAACGCACACCGTAGGACTAAGAATAATAGTGATTGCCTGGTACTATTTTCGTAACACACATTATTTTACGCTTGTTCTTTGAAGTGTCTTTGATTTTAGGATCAACATGTCGAGCTCCCAAGTAGCACCCACACACACAGACAATGGCCTTGGTCTTCATGGCGAGAACGAAACATAGTTGCTCC
Source organism: Nicotiana knightiana (assembly GCA_005239525.1). Taxonomy (NCBI): domain Eukaryota; kingdom Viridiplantae; phylum Streptophyta; class Magnoliopsida; order Solanales; family Solanaceae; genus Nicotiana; species Nicotiana knightiana. Next base: position 53,122 of record ML400568.1, on the reverse strand, counting down.
AAGAAACGGAGTACCTCCAGTCAACCCCGATGGAGCTCCGGCCGTGGACCCAATTGACATCAACCCCCATAGTGCCATTAATGGGAATTTGGGCGTCGATCCTGAAAATAGTGTCCGCAGAGATGCTCGAACGGCCGATCAGAACGCTGTGAAGAAGGCAGGATTAGCCTTCGAATGATATTCGAAATGTTGCGGACTCAACAAGCTGCAATAGCACAACTACAGAATCAGAATCATGCACCAAGCAGGATTGAGCTCGAGCCATCACAAGAAGTTGTTCATATAGCCGAATAAGTGCCAAAGAGATCGAATGGAGGAGAATCGGAAACTAATCCTACTATCGTAAAGATGCTCGAGGAACTGACGAAGCGAATCGAGACTGGGGAAAAGAAAATCGAGGAAAACAATAAGAAAGTAGAAACTTATAATTCCAGGATCAACCAAATCCCGGGGCACCTCCGATATTGAAAGGACTTGATTCTAAAAAGTTTGTACAAAACCCTTCCCCCCAAGTGCGTCTCCGAAGCCAATCCCCAAGAAGTTCCGTGTGCCCGAGATTTCGAAGTATAACGGGACAACTGATCCGAATGAACACGTCACCACTTATACATGCCCCATCAAAGGAAATGACTTGGAAGATGACGAAATTGAATCTGTATTGCTGAAGAAATTTGGAGAGACTGTATCAAAGGGTGCTATGATATGGTACCATAATTTACCATTGATTTGTTTGCTATGCTTGCTGAATATTTTGTAAAGGCACACGTCGGAGCCATTAAGGTCGCTACCAAAAAGTTTGACCTCTTCAAGGTAAGACAGAAAGACAACGAGATGATTAGGGAATTCGTATCTTGATTCCAAATAGAGCGAATGGATGTGCCACCGTTCACCGACGATTAGGCTGTCCAAGCTTTTACTCAAGGTCTCAACGCTCGAAGTTCCGTAGCTTCGCAGTAGTTGAAGCAGATTTGATCGAATATCCAGTTGTCACTTGGGTCGATGTACATAACCGGTGTAAAACGAAGATCAGGGTCGAGGATGATCAACTGGGGGCTCCAAACGATTCAATTTATCCTAGCAGGCTCGTGGACAGAGTTAAAAGGGACGTCGACCGGGAGACACGGCCGAACAGAGACCGATATCAGCCATACGATTGAAATTGAAAAAATAACAGGCATGTACGCAACCTCCTTCGGAATGATAGAAAGAATGATTAGGGACAGAGCTCCTGAGGGCTCGTGAGCAAGAGTGGTTTTGATAGGGATGTAGGGTCCAAAGAAGCACCTCGATTGTTGGAATATAACTTCAACGTACATGCTTCCGCCATAGTGTCGGCCATTGGATATATCGAAGATACCAAGTGGCCCCGACCTCTGCAGATCGATCCGGCCTAGAGAAATCCAAACCAAATATGCAAGTATCATGGTACTCATGGCCATAAAATAGAAAATTGCAGAAAGTTAAGGGAGGAAGTAGCCCGATTGTTCAACGAGGGGCACCTTCGAGAATTCTTAAGTGATCGAGCCAAGAGCCACTTCAAAAATAGGGATTCAAACAGACAGAACGAAAAGGAAGAGCCACAGTACGTGATTCACATGATCGTCGGAGGGGTCGATATTCCTCAAGGACCGGTATTTAAACGCATCAAGGTGACGATCACAAGGGAAAAGAAAACACGAGACTACTTACCGGAAGAGACTTTGTCTTTCAACGACAAGGATGCAGAAGGGATCGAACAACCTCATAACGACGCACTGGTAATATCTGTTCTTATGAATAAAATTCAAGTTAAACGTGTTTTTATTATTGATCCATGTAGCTCGGCCAACATTATTCGATCGAGGGTCGTAGAACATCTCGGCCTACAAGATCAAATTGTGCCCGCAGCCCGAGTACTTAACGGCTTCAATATGGCAAGCGAAACCACCAAAGGTGAGATTATTTTGCCAGTGAACGTGGTAGGAACCATCTAGGAAACGAAGCTCCATGTAATCGAGGGTGACATGAGGTACAACGCCCTGCTCGGAAGGCCTTGGATCCATAACATGAGGGCATTACCCTCGTCACTTCGCCAAGTTCCGAATTTCCTAATGTCTGAAGGAGTCAAAACAGTGTCCGGGGAGCAGCCCGCTGCCAAGGAGATGTTCGCAATCGATAAAGTGATACTGTGTCAACACTTTCGTCGATAAAGGGATTGAATTGAAAGGGAAATCAGGAAGTCAAATAGCAACCACAGTCACCAGCCTCGACCCAACCGATCCTTCATAATCCCGGATGATTCTGATGCCACAAAATCAACGGTCGAAGAGCTGGAACAAATCATATTGATCGAGCATCTGCCCGATCGAAAGGTATACCTGGGCACGGGGTTAATCCCGAGCTCAGGAAAAACTTATTCAATTCCTTAAAGCTTATATGGATTGTTTTTCCTGGTCCTATCTCGATATGACAGGGATCCCATCGGAGATCACTACTCATAAAAAAAGGAGACCTCAGTTCGAGGTAAAACACGCTTTCATCAAAGATGAGGTAACCAAACTTCTCAAAATAGGATCCATTCGGGAGGTAAAGTATCCCGAATGGTTATCAAATGTAGTAGTAGTCCCTAAAAAGGGGAACAAACTTAGAATGTGTGTAGATTATAAAGACCTGAATAAAGCATGCCCCAAGGATTCTTTTCCCTTGCCTAACATCGATCTTATGATTGATGTCATGGCCGTCCACGAGACTCTCAGCTTTCTCGATGCCTACTCCAGGTACAACCAAATATAGATGAACCCGGAGGATCAGGAAAAGACCTCGTTTATCACTAAGTATGGCACCTACTATTATAATGTAATGTCATTCGGACTACAAAATGCTAGTGCAACCTATCAACGCCTAGTAAATCAAATGTTCGAACAACAAATAGGTAAATCTATGGAAGTTTATATTGATGACATCCTAGTTAAGTCCCTGCGAGCAGAGGACCGTTTAAACCATTTGCAGGAGACTTTCAATATACTGAGGATGTACAACATGAAGCTCAACCCCAGAAAAGTGCACGTTCGGGTTGGCTCGGGCAAGTTTCTCGGCTTCATGGTGTCCAATCGGAGGATCGAGATCAACCCCGATAAAATCAAAGCTATCGAGGATATCAAGGTCGTAGATAATGTAAAGGTCGTGCATAGGCTAACGGGGCACATAGCCTCCCTAGGGCGATTCATTTCGATATCCTCAGACAAGAGTCGCCGGTTCTTCTCACTACTTAGCAAAAAGAACAATTTTGCATAGACCCCGGAATGCCAGCAAGCCTTGGAAGAACTAAAGCGGTATCTATCGAACCTTCCATTACTTCATACCCCTAAAGTGGACGAACAACTTTATTTGTGCTTGGCCGTCTCGGAGATAGCGGTAAGTGAGGTCCTGGTTCGAGAAGAACAAGGTACGCAATTCCTTGTCTATTATGTTAGTCGGACTTTCGGTGAGGCCGAAACTAGATATCCACACTTAGAAAAATTAGTGCTTGCTTTAATAAGCGCCTCTAGGAAACTAGAACCATACTTCCAATGTCATCCAATATGTGTTGTGACAACTTATCCCCTTCGAAATATTTTGCATAAACCCGAACTTTCGGGGCGATTAGCCAAATGGTCCGTGGAACTCACCGGGTACGATATTGAGTATAGACCTAGAACAGCCAGCAGGTCTCAAATCTTAGCAGATTTCGTGGCTGACTTCACGCCGGCCCTAGTACCCGAAGCTGAAATATAATTGTTAGTCAACCCGGGTACATCTTCGGGGATCTGGACCCTCTTCACGGATGGTGTTTCGAACGTGAAGGGGTCCGGACTCGGCATCATGCTGAAACCACCCACATGTAACGTGGTTAGACAATCTATTAGAACTATAAAATTGACTAACAACGAGGCCAAATATGAGGACATGATTGCAGGTCTCGAACTAGCCAAAGGTTTGGGAGCAGAGGTGATCGAAGTCAAATGCGACTCCCTTCTCGTTGTGAATCAGGTTAACGGGACCTTTGAGGTTCTGGATGAGCAAATGCAAGGATACTTGGACAAGCTACAGGTAACTCTACGCCGGTTCAATGAATGGACTTTGAAACATGTGCCTCGAGATAAAAATAGCAAAGCCGACGCCCTCGCGAACCTAGGCTCATCAGTCGAAAACAACGAACTTAATTCGGGGGCTGTTTTACAACTAATGAGGTCAATGGTCGAAGAAGGCCATGCCGAGATAAATTCCACAAGCTTGACTTGGGATTGGAGAAATAAGCACATAGAGTACTTGAAGAACGGAATACTACCTTCAGACCCAAAGGAATCGAGGGCACTGCGTATAAAGCCAGCCCGATTTAGCTTGTCCGAAGATGGAACCTTACTCAGGAGGATGTTCGACGTCCCGCTAGCGATATGTTTGGGACCGGGTGATACCGAGTGTTGACACCCAATTTTTCCTTATAATATTTTTCAAAGTGCTTATATACCTTCAAAACTATGCATTGGCGTCAATTGATATTTCTCCATAATTTCTGTATTTTTCTAAGGATTTTTATTAATTTATCCTAGTATTTTTATTAATTTATCCTAGTATTTTTATTATACAAATAATTACTAATTTCAGCACAAATGACTTTATAACAATTTCATGACTTAATATTGCTATTTATGTTTATATTAGGTTTAAAATATTGCACAAATAGCCACAATTACATTTGTTTGAGTTACAGTTGCAATAACTTTACAATTATAGCCCATGCATGCATTATTACATTATTTTACCAGAAAATAGCTTATTGTATTTTTAAAACGTTGAGTAATTATTTTAAAATATTTCTATGCATGAAAATTATTTCTTATAGTTTGTTAATTATTTTATAAAATATTTTTTATCAATTATGTGGGTATTTAACAAATAACCCTTTTTTATTTCAGACCTAACCCTTTTTACCAAGCACAAAACCCCTTTGATATTAACCCAAAAATACAGTCCAAACCCCTTTAGGCCCCGACCCAATAACCCATCTTCAATCGTGGCCGTTGATCTTTTAGATCAACAGTCCACATCCACCCTTACCTTAATCAACTCCTAACCTAACCCCTAACCCTTCTCATTTTCTTCCCCCCGTTGTCATCTCCTTCGTCTCTCAACTCTCTCTCAACCTAGCCCTAACCCTAAACGTCGTCACCGGTGTAAACCTCCTTCCTATGGTGCTTCTATTTCTTTTCCGACCAGCCCTGATCTCCCATACGCCATGGCTCTTCGATTTCATGAGCCCTTGAGAGGATCTCAAGGAAATCCAATTGGTTCTGGTTTGAAACTTGTTCACCGATCTGTCTCAGGCCATTTTCGTTTGTAAGTAAGGGATTTCTCCTTGTTTTATTACGAATCCATGGGTCTTTTGACCGATTCTCTTCATCTCTACTATTTTTTCTAAAAGCGTTAGTTCATTACTGCCGATTCTTCTTAGATCTTTATAGAACTGGGGTGATTCAAGTACTATTAAGTGTTAACCTTTTAAAATATCGTGTTTTAATTAGTTATTTCGATTTTTAATCACTCTTTCTAAACTAGGGTTCATCTCAAACTGTTATTCGGATATTTTTCTAAACTTCTCAGTGTTTAATTAACAGTTTCTTCATCATCTTGACTACTTTTTGCATGAATGTTCGAACCCTGGTCGATCCTGTGTGATATACTGATTTCTTCAGGTTTGTTTCGATGTTTTGTTATTTCTATGATACCAGTCGTATTAGTTTACTCTATTTTTGGACTAAAATGTTTTCCCTGTTAAAATTCAGTATGCTTTGGGAATTTTTCCCAAATTAATCCCTGTTAATGGTTCGAACCTGCTTTTCTTGCTAAATTCGATATTTCTGAGTTTTTTTTTTACTTAGTTGATTTCTATGTAAAGAATATGAGTAATTATTTCCCTAAAATCAGTATTCTTTGGAGATTTTTACTGATTATTTCCTATTATTTTGCTCTATTAAAATTCGTGTGCATAGATTTTATTTGTTTCCTTATTTATGACTTTAATTGGTCACACTTGCCTTAATTAGTCGTTCGTATGATTTTGGGATTTTTACTAACTCCCTATTTGGTATAATTTGGATTTCTTGCCTTAATTAACCCCCCCTTTTATTGTGACCGTTAGGTGATTACCCCTAATTAAGGGGTCTATTACGGACTCCCTCATATGAATTGATTCTTTGGTTATTTGATTGTCCTTAATTGATTGACTTCTGATTCCTATTACCTTATTTGTCCTACTCACTAAATGCTATATATACACTCTTGTTTTACCTCACAAAGACATGAACAAGAGTTCACAGAAAATACACACTCACGCACATACTTTTCTCTCTTCTCTCTGCTACTTGTGCTCATTGCTTGTCTAGCTGGCTGAAAGCCAAGGCTAGACTATTGAATCATGCATACCTTTCATCTCCTATTTGATTTCCTTCAACTGGTATGTTCCTATTCCTAATGTCATTATGAAGTCTGAACTTGTATGTTCTCTGTTGCTCTATTTATTTAAGTCCATGTCTCTAGTCGTAATTATATACTTAATTCTGTATTCTTTCTTGTTTATTACTTTGATCAGCATGTTTAAGTGTCATTCTTTCTTGTTTGTCACCCTAATCAGCATATTTACCTTCTGTTTAAGTTTAATCCTTCATGTTTATTGATCTAAGCCAACAAAATTACTTCTATGTTTAAATTTCAACATCTCTTGTCTATTGCTTTAAGCCAGCATATTTACTTTGATGTCTAAGACTCTCACATTTCCCTTAACCTCAATTAGTGTGGTCAATTTTTTCCCCTCCATGAACTGATTAGCATGACTGCTTTTACATTAAACTTCTATGTTTCCCTGTCCATTGCTTTGAGTCAGTATCCTTACCTCTACAGTTATNTTGCCTTAATTAAACCCCCCCCCCCCCCAGTTGTTACCGTTAATCAATTACCCCAAATTAAGGGGGTCTATTCCGAACTCCTTTAGGTGAATTGATTCTGTGATTATCATTAATTGGATGACTTCTGATTCCTTTGCCTTATTTTTTTTACTCCTAAAGTTCTATATATACACTCTTGTTTTATCTCTCAAAGGACACGAGCATTAGTTCAAGAACACACACTCACACAAAATTATCTCTCTTCTCTCTCTTTCTGCTACTTGTGCTAACTGCTTGTCTAGCCGGCTGAAAGCCAAGGCTAGGCTGTGGAACTCTGCCTGCTTTACTTTCTGTATCCTGCTTCCTTAACTGGTATGTTCTTATTTCAATTCTGAAATTCAACCTATATGCTCCATAGTTGTTAAATCCATGCCTATTTCCGCACTAGTTTAATTGGCTATGTATTTAATTGTCTTCCTGTTTACTGCTTTGCTCAGTATGTTGGAGTCTTACCCTCTCTTGCTCAAATGTTTAGTCAGCATGTCTATGTCTCATTTGTCTTGTATGATGCTTGTCCAGCATTTTTACTTGAGTTCTTGTTTACTTCCCTTGACTAGTATGCTCATATCATTATCATAGACTCCTAATGTATTTAATTAGTCCTAATTGGCATGACTGGCTCTATGTAGTAGACCCCTATCTTCAACATGACCATTCTCATATTTTGTCTCTATGTTTATTATCCATTACCACTTTAATTTCAAGCATGATCCCCTTGCTAATACTTCGAAGCAATAGTTTTTATGTTCTGGTTGCCAATCAGTTCCTATTTGTTCTGTGTACTGGCTGGTCAATGTGCTTCCCCTTTTACCTTGTTCATGTGTTTCTGACTTAAGCCTCTATGTTCCCAATCCCCTGATCCATGATTGTAAACTTGTTTGCCTTCACTTAGAAACAAGTAATAAATGGTCTTGAATTTGGGCACTCTAAGTGTTATGACTGTGTGGTTGCTTGTTGAATCTTTCTTCTTCTCAGAATTGTTTTCAAAATTGTTTTACTCTTAACTTTTTTTAAGAACTGTTCCTATTCCTGAAAACCTTTTCACTCCTAAAATTTTTACCTCTATACTATTTTTTACTAAGTTCTTCCAAACTATGTCAAGCACTCTCACTTCTACTCTTAGATTATTTAAGTTCTGCCCCTCAAGTGTGTGTACTACCTAGGAATCCATGAGATTCCTCCGAACTCTGGCACACTGGGGCTGGCCTTTCCACACTGCACATAATCACTTCCCTACTCAAAGGATCTTGGTGTGAGCATTGCCCGGGATCCCTGAGGTCCTTAGGGAACTTTGACACACCAGGACACCCTATTGGCTATGAGACTTTGGCATCCTGGACTGTTTTGAAGGCCTGGTATTTCTAGGTTCACTTTGGGCCTATCTCAGGCTCCCTATAGCATAGCTTATATTTATTATCTATAATAATAACCTTTGTAAACAGATATTGGGGAAATTAGTAAAAGGGGACGGATTCTTATATGATTTCTTGTGGGGAAAACGGGTAAAATCCTGCCTTTAGGTCTATACTATGTTTACTTACATTAGAATTCATGCTTTTAGGTTTAAACTATGTTTATTTGCATCAGAATTCATGCTTTTAAGTCCACTTGGCATACTAGGCAACATGTTATAGGTTCATTACCTCATTTGTTACGGAATTCTGCTTCTGCATATCATGATCACCTAGAAATCCTGTTATTAAGTTACCGCTATAATTTCTGCTTAATAAAGATGTACATCCTTGGTGTGCATTAGAAATCCTGCTTTAGGACTTTGTTTGTATTCGCTTTAAATCATGTCTACATCGCCTAAATCAATAACCGTCCTGTCTATAAGAATGTTTAAAAGCAATTTCAACGCCTAGACACCATGTTATAGGATAAATATGTATGAAATCGGTTTCGTGATAATCAGCACCTAGACAAGCATGTTTATAGGACGCATTAAAGCTCAAACTGTTTGCTTTCCTCTAGTTAATTTCCAGAATTCTGTTTGCATTTTTAGACAGTATGTTATAGGGTATCCCTGACCCACGCCTAGGAAAGCCTATAGGTAATTAAGGACTTATAAAAATTGTAAAACTATGCTTTGTTTATTTGTGACTGCCCAGATTCAACAGGTTCTAAAAATCAGTAGGCAGACTGATTAGGTCTTTACTGCTTCGCCTTAACATAATGCTGCACATTCTCTGTTTGTCATGCGCACCTAGATATCATGTTCTAGGACATTTTCTGAAACATCTGAAATCTTGTTGTTTGAGACGTGCTAATTGCCTGTTTATTTGCGGAGGTAAACATGAGCCCTTAATTGTTGTCTTACTTGACAGTCATGTTTGTTTTTTGTTGTCGCTTAGATTTTCCTTTTTAAACACTTTAAGAGAGTCTAGAACTGCCTAAAAATAGAGGTCTTAAACACCTCCGGGATCACAAGGAAGGGACGGGTAACGCACGCTTAGAGTTCGTTTAATTAAAACCGCTTATACAATCGCTAAGGGGAGGGTAATCGGGTAGTAAAAGGATATGATGACATGTGCGCTAATGCCACGTGTAACCCCTCTAGTTGAGGAAGGATTACTGGGCATTGTACAGATGTGATCCTATAGGCTAATAACTTAGGACTTCCTATCTTTATACATATGTGTGCTTAGACTGCTTACCTATTAAATTTCCTTTATCTTATTTACATATGTGTGCTTAGACTACTTATCTGTTAAATGACTAATTCACAAAGTAAGTTTGGTCTGGACCCACCGTTGTGGACCTCGAGGGGTGCCTAACACCTTCCCCTCAAGGTAATTTCAATCCCTTACCCAATCTCTGGTAACACAAACTGGTTTTATGAGTTACTTGAAATAGGTGCCCTAACGCACCTTAATCTATTAGGTGGCGACTCTTCTCTTTTAATACCCATTTAAAAGAGTTGTCACATGTCGAAACCCGATATCACGAGGAAAAGGGGGCGCGACACCGAGTATGTTTTAAGGGAAGTCCACGAAGGCATATGTGGAAATCTCTCAGGCACCGAATCGCTGGTCCGTAAGGTAATCGGAGCCCGTTATTACTGGATCAATATGGAAAAGGGTGCGAAGGAGTTTGTGCAAAAATGTGATAAGTGTCAAAGGCATGCTCCGATGATTCATCAACCCGGGGAGCTGTTGCTTTCGGTTTTATCCCCATGGTCATTCATGAAGTGGGGGATGGACATCATTGGCACCCTTCTATCGTCGCCAGGTAAGGCTCAATTTGTTTTATTTATGACTGACTATTTTTCTAAGTGGGTTGAAGCACAGGCATATCAGAAGGTCAGAGAAAAAGAAGTCATCTACTTCATTTGGGACCATATCGTGTGTCGATTCTGGATACCATCCGAAATTTCCTACGACAACAAAAAACAGTTTGTCGGCAGCAAGGTGACCAAGTTTCTCGAAGGCCTCAAGATCAAAAGGATCTTATCAACACCTTATCACCCTAGTGGAAATGGGCAAAATCGACCAACAAAACCATAATACAAAACCTTAAAAAAAGGTTGACCGACACCAAAGAAAAATGGAGAGAAATCATGCCCGAAGTCCTTTGGCCATATCGCACAACTTCGAAGTCCATTACCGGGGCTACCCCGTTCTCTTTGGTTTATGGCACGAAAGCTTTAATACCTGTCAAAGTTGGGGATCCAAGCATCAGATTCCAATACGCGACAAAGGAATCGAATGACGAGGACATGAATACGAGCTTGGAACTATTGGATGAACAACGTGAAGCTGCCTTTGTTCGATTGGCCGCCCCGAAACAACGAATCGAGAGGTATTATAATCAAAGGGCTAACTTCGATACTTTAATGTCGAAGACTTGGTACTAAGGAAGGTAACGCTAAACACCCAAAATCCAAATGAAGGAAAATTGGTTCCGAACTGGGAAGGACCATACTAGATTCTCAAAATCACAAAAAAAAGAATCCTATAAGCTTGGCACGGTGAACGGCAAACAAATACCAAACAATTGGAACGTATCACATTTAAAACGATAATACTGCTAATGTATGGCCCCCTTCCATTTTCATTTACATTTTAAACTAACTCTTGCAGGTGTTAGATCAGAAACAACAATGGACTCCTCGACACGAAGCCTATAGGTTTGAAAGCACGCATTGCACTCTTTTTTCCTTAAGACCGATTTTGTCCCAAATGGGTTTTCCAGCGAGGTTTTTAATGAGGCAACCATTGATCGTGCTAGTATCTGAGGCTTCTTTACAGTCAACCTCGAATACTGGTGGGCATTACCCCCCAAATGTTAACTTTGCTGCGAGAAAATTACTTCATGGCATCGAGGTCTCGATAGGAAAATTTGTAAGGGCCAAACGGTCAAACGAACTGTGCCTGTGTAGTTTGCTCGAGCCCTGGAACAGAACATGTATGCATGTATAATCAATTATAAAGAGAAGTATTTTTCCGTGCCAATATCTCATGCCTTAGAAAAGTTTTAATCAATTATAAAGAGAAGTATTTTTCCTTGCCAATATCTCATGCCTTAGAAAAGTTTTAATCAATTATAAAGAGAAGTATTTTTCCTTGCCAATATCTCATGCCTTAGAAAAGTTTTAATCAATTATAAAGAGAAGTATTTTTCCTTGCCAATATCTCATGCCTTAGAAAAGTTTTAATCAATTATAAAGAGAAGTATTTTTCCTTGCCAATATCTCATGCCTTAGAAAAGTTTTTCTACTTTACAATTTAATACTCTCGATCTATTATAAACAAGCCTAAGGGCCGATCATAACCAAAGTTCGGATAATTACCCCCACAACCAGAGACCGTACGAAAAATAAATGAGATCGAATTGTTAAAGCTTCGAGATCATAAGACCTTTCAGGCAACTCTTAATTTTTATAGGCCACGGCCACCTCGCTCAAGGACTGACACTTCGGGAAAGCTCGAAGTGAAACGGGAAAATAAGCCCAAGGGGCAAAACCCGAACTAAAGAGGCTACAGCCAAATTAACACGGATCGGAGACATTCAAATTTCATAACAACATAGGCCTTCTAATTCTTTCATAAAACGGTTAAAAGGGCTATCCCCGGCGAAATCATAAAAGTCTTCGATAATATCAAGCCTCGAAAAACTCTAAAGAGTACAAAATTGTTCGAACTCTCGAATGGTTCCTTATTTCATGCTAAGGCATTTCAACCTTTATGAACACAAATGATAAACAAAGGGAAAACTTTAAAAGCCGAAAAGGGGAGAAAAGCCTTATGTATATGATTAAACGATCGTTTTATAAAGGCTAGATCGGCCAAATACAAAATTTGCAAAGGCCTAAGGGCTACTCTCACTTCGAGTTCGAGATATCACTCTTACTCAACTACTAAGATTAAGGGCTACTTCAACTCGATTTCGAATAAATTCTCACTCAGGGACTATTTTTCGATCCTATGGGCCACCTGATTTCGAGTTCGAGATAACACTCACTCGGACATCAAACTCAAAGATTACCTTATTTCGAGCCTAAATAAATGATCTAACTCAGCTCCGATTTATCAAAAATCGTCTCAGGACGAGTTTGAATATCCGATCTAGGAGCGTTGAATACAACTATATAACTTTATACTAAGGTACTTTGACATTTGCATAAAATAAAAGAAGGACAACGGATTCGAGAGCTATGGAAAGGAAAAACTTTTTTACATATCAAAGTTTTTTTACAAGGGTCATATGGCCCGATCAAAAAATTCTTTACAAAGGCTCATCGGCCTCAAAGCAAAAGCAAAAATTACTAGGCCTAAGCAACACAGTACTTATCGAAGAAAGCTTCTTCGATTTCGGAATCTTCTCTACCAGATCCGCTCAAATTCTCGGAATCCTCCTGGGGAAATTATATCTTTCGAGCCTTTGCTTCCTCAGCCTTGGCGATCTGGAGTTTAGTAGATATATCAAAACTTTGAGCAAGGACCCCCTCGAGAACCTCCATTCGGGCCTTCCACTTTGAATGATCCACCATGACCTTGGCCTGCACGAGGGTGGCTTCGGCATCGACCTTGTATTGGGTAGCAGTAGCCTGGGCCCTAGTATTGGTCGCGGCCACTTCAATCTGGCAACCTTGAGCTCTTTGGCCAAACTGGCTAAATTGGACTCGAGCTCCTCGACCTTCTTCGCCTGAACCGAGGCATTCTCCCTTGCGACCCGAAGCTGAGATTTGGCTGACTCCCACTCTTCTTGGCCGGCCTCTTTTTTCGAGGCTAAGATATCCATACAACCCTTGAACTTTTCAGCTTCGGCTCGTACTTCATCTATTTACCTGTGAAGGTCCTTGATTTGTTCGAGCCTCTGTCAAACCTGTAGAATTGGATGGTTAGTTGTTATCTATGATTCATCCTCATTATCATGAAGAACTCGGAATACCTGCTCAATCATCTTAGCATGCTCATCTTGAGCCGCCACCTAGTCTACCTGAAGCTTCTCACTAAGAAGCTTGTAAGTATCATTTCTCAGCGAGGCCCTGAACTTTGGCCTTGCGTTCTTCTCGGATTCGAAGAAATGCCTCATGATGTAACATCGAAGCCTATGAGACAGAAAGGAAATGTTAGAGATATCTACAATTCAAATTCATAAAGAAATAATGCAATGGCCCTTGAACTTACCCCGATTCAAAGCATGTTAGGCCTCGTTGAACAAACAACCAACTTCCACTACGGGGGGTGGCTATCTATCTCCGGTGCTTGGTCACATCCATCTTGGCTTGGTCCTCTGCAGTGACCAAGCACCGGAGATAGCTAGCCACCCCTACGGGGGCAGAGAAAACTTGAGCATCCACCGAGATCGAGATGATAAGTGGCCGCTTACGCTCGGGATCAATGCTGGGAGCCGAGAATTGGTTGGTCAATTTAAAGCTCGAGGAAGCCTCACTCGAGCTCTTCCTCGGCACGTCCAAATCACCTAGACCGGTGATATCTTCTAACTTAGCGAAATAACCTCGGAAGAAATCTTCCTCTCCATGGGCTCCCTCCCGTGACAAGTCCCCACAGTTTTAGCGTCACGTATCATCGAGTTAGGAACTGGAGGGAACGAGGAGGAACCCCCGATCTCTGTTGCCCCAAGTGAGTCTTTCAAGGCATCGTCTTCGTTCAGGGGAGCCTCGAGCCCACTTTTTGCGCCAGCATGGACAGCATCTTTGGTAGCCTTCCCATTTCTAGGTGAGGATCTTCAATTCTTTCCGGCTCGGGCTCATCAGGTCGGAGCAAAGCAATTTCGGCTCCCGCCTGTCCAATGGTTCTTTGAATCTCGGTGCCAGCTCGCACACGAGTCACTAATCCAGAGTTTTATTCTTCTTTGTCTTCATCTTCGGTCTCATCCAGTAGCTGTTGGACGGACTCCAAAGTTACATGGATAACATTCCCCTTAGGCTTACGGGGCCTCCTAGTCGGCCTTTTCTTTTTGGGGACTGGAAAACTCGGAGCCTCCTTTCTTTTCTTCTCTTTGCCCTGCTTCGGGGCAGATGAGGAAAGAAGTGCCTCTTCTTCAGCAGAGGGGGGCCTCATTGGTACATCCTTCCCGAGGCCAAAATGGAAAAGATGGGTAAGTACAATAATGAAGCCCGAATAAAAACCTTTCTAAGGAAAGAAGATTACCGTGGTTACGGGCCTCCCATTGGCCCCTTGATAAATCCATCCAGGCACGCTCGGAGTAAGATTTTTGTGATATTAATCCCTCGACCCATTGCTTCAGGTCGGGGATCACTTTCGGCACAACGGCCACAGCTGCAACGCAAAAACCTAGATGAGGGGAAGACAAGAAATAAAATGGAAAAAATAAATATTTCAAAGGCAAGGCAATACTTACACTTCATGTCTCTTCGGCAGGGATTAGATCCGAAGTCTTTATTCGAACAAAGTTGTCCATCCAACCTCGGTTTCAGGTTTCGTCTATGCTCGAGAATGGGGGCTTGGTGGCTCGGCGGTAAAGCTTGATCATGCCTCCACGATAAAGCCGAGGGTCGTAAAGGCGCATGAGGTGATCGAGGGTAAAAGGATACCCCTCGATCTTGCTTACAAAAAATTGGAGCAGGATCACGATCCTTCAGAACGACGGATGGATTTGACCTAGGGTGACATCGTACCTCTTGCAAAAGGAAACGATGATAGGGTCCAAGGGACTTATCGTGAAGGGGTAGGTATAGACACTCAGATACCCCTCCACGTGAGTTGTGATGGATTCCTCGGGGCTAGGCACTACTACATCCTTGCCTACCCAGCTGCACTCCTCTTTCACCTTCTTGAGGAGATCTTTTGTAATCGTACACATATACCTCGACATCGGTTCACATCGACCCGGTGTCGAGGGTGTATTCTCCACCTTGAAATCAGCAGCAGTGGCACACTTCGACGGAACGAAGTCTCCGAGGGGATGTTCCGACGCAGTTGCGGTGCCGGCGGACTTTGACGAAGAAGCGATTTCCTTGTGCGGAACGATTTTTGAAGTTTTAG
The DNA here is from genome assembly GCA_005239525.1 of Nicotiana knightiana. NCBI lineage: Eukaryota > Viridiplantae > Streptophyta > Magnoliopsida > Solanales > Solanaceae > Nicotiana > Nicotiana knightiana. The sequence continues at coordinate 37,689 of ML400568.1, read as the reverse complement.
CCATTCTTATATGTAGAGAAAGATGAAACAGGGAAAGAAATCTTGGTGTTTTGTGATGGAACAAGTAAAGAAATTCAGAGATCTGAGAATATAGAGCTTTGAAGAAGGCAAAGATTTTGGGAAGAAAATTTGTAAGTTAAGTTTGAAAGATGCATTTATAGGTTGAAGACGACGGTTCAGTGCCGGTGGTGGCCGGCCATCGACTAACAAGCATTAAATTCCTAGAGAACTGTACCAACAAGCCTTTTCAGTTACCATTTGATGCTTACGTTACGATGCCTACATCATGATAAACTGAGGGGAAGTTCTAAGACTCAATTCGTTTCTTGTCATTGCACTCCAAAAAATGAGGGGACTATCTGTATACGGTTAAAATCGAGACAGATTAAGGCTCGGCCTCGGTTATATCGGACCATGGTACGGAGATGGATTGGTAAGCTCGTGGAACAATGGCCGATCAAGATCGAGATCAGTCGTGATCAAGACCGAAGTGAGAGAGATCAAGCAAGATCGAATGAAGCCTGCTAGGTCGTATAACAGAAACCGAGATATCCGTGATCGGGCAAGGATCGTGGCGAAAATCTCGGCACGTATCAAGTCAAGACCGAACATTTAGTCAATCATGAGATTTCTTTCTGTAATTAGAATTATACCACAATAGAATTTCTCTACTATATAAAGAGGATCCTAATTATTTTGTAATCATCACATTCACGCATAATCAAGCAATATACCACATTTTTCTCTCTTAAGCTTTATTGTCCAGTTCATATTTTTCCAATAGCATACTCAATTGGTTCAAGAGCGATTTAGCTCGAGGGCCACAGTTGCTTACCACATTGGTTTTCTTCATTTTACTATTAATTTTTAGCATTAATTCTCATATTATCAGTTTGTGCCAAGTGAAATCACATATCCTTAAAATCACTTATAAGTTCAATTGTTATTCAATTTTAAGGGTAAACAAATATCTTTTGAGATTGTTTTAGTACCCTAATTTTAAAGTTTATAAGTTAACGAACTGTCGTTTTGCCAGAGGCTAAAATATTGCTACGCATGTCAATACTTGGGTCCACATAAAAGGACAAAATGTTGAATTAACAATTTGTCCCAACGTTTGTTCTCGGAACATAGCTCAATTGCACACACTTGAGAATCACCCCAACACAGCAATATGGAGGTATCCCAAGTCCATATGGGCTAATTTTAGGATGGCTAACATTTTTGGAATAGTTACCTCCTATAGCAAAGGTTGATACCTTATTTATTTTAAATAAATATTCTTTTAAAATATTATATTTCATAGCTATCTTTTGATTTTTTATAGCCAAATATCTATTTATGGTCACTTCCTACCCTTAAGCCATAAAATAAGCTTTGTATTATTTTTCTCTCTCCCCTCAAATTTCTCCTATCCCCTCTCAAATTTCTCCTATCCCCTCAAATTTCTCCTATCCCCTACCCTATATATATTCTCCCTCTCTCTCTATTTTCCGATGTCTTCTCCTCCACTGGACGCTGGAGCAATTGCCACTGTCATCGTTCAAGAAATTCTAGTGTAATAGTGGAGATGGCAGGTGGATTTTTTGAGATCTGGCATCGGCAACCATCTGTATGGTGATTTTAGTGGTGGCTGCTTGGTTAGGATACCGCCGCCATCAGCCTCCCAATCTCATTCTCTGACGCAACATATCGGATCAACAAAAACTTCCGTTATTTCGCCGGTAATTACGTGCTAATCGTCGGCAACCGGAGGCAACGGCGACGGCAAGCGAGGACTGGATACTGATGTTGCTTCAACGAGACATTAGGGTTGTTCTTGAACAAAGACGGCGGAGTTGGGGGCTGAGCAACTTGAATTTTCTGTTAATATATTTCAATGTATCTCGTTGTATTTTCATGTATTTCATTATATTCATTGTCTTTTTTTTAATTGTATTTCAATGTATCTCGTTGTATTCTACATATTTCATTGTATTCATTGTCTCTTTTTCATTGTATTTCAATGTATCCCGATGTATTCTATGTATTTCATTGTATTCATTATCTCGCTATATTCCATAAATGTATTCATATGTTTTTTTTAATTAATATAATTTATGTATTCAGATGTATTATATAATTTCTCTAAAGATTGCTATGTTTTTGGGGTGTTTTTCGGTTGAGAATCTTTTTTATAACTGAAAATACAAAAATTATATTTCATAATTGAGTTTGTTAAGTTATATTAGGAGTCTATTATGTTAATTGATTCACTTTCCATTTAAAAATAGTGTAATCCCCTCTTTCACGTTGTGAATACAGTCGAATACAATAATTTACCCAGCTGTAATCCCATATTTCACGTCATGAATACAGTCGAATACGCTCGAATTTAAAAATCTGTCTAATTGTAATTCCTTGTTTCACGCCTAGAAATGCTACTGTATTCATGAATGCAGTAGCTTAAATACATCGAATACACTCTAAAAAATTTGAAAAACATAGCTATAGAAAGTAATATAGTAAATGGTAGCTACAACTAGCTAACAACCACTAAACAATAATGATTTGTGAAAATTTCTTAATATTTTTACAAAGAAAGTGGCCCAATCGTAAAGAGCACGCCACTGATGGGCCTTGAGACATGTTTAGAAACTAGTGGGAAAATAAAAAGAAACGCATTTCTCAAGTTTGGCAATGATCGCACTCGAGATGATCTCTCTTTCCAATATACCAGATTTGTGTGGTTGGCCAGAGTGCTTCTACTTTTCCTTCAGATAGAGTGAATGATTTTGGAGGAAAGCAAAGGCCAGAGTTATTCGTCTTAGGTTAACCAAACAAATTTGGTCCACTGAACTATCAATGGTAATCCCATATCCAACAGGAAAAAATGGAGGGAAAATATTCTTGGAGAGGAATTGAATCCCCTCCAATGTTAAATTTATAGTCATTAGAGCCTCCTAAGTGTTCTCTGGAGAATTAATGAGCACTTATCATACTACAGAACAACTAGCTTTATGCTTTTATTTCAGAGTAACGAAGTGTACAAATGATATTACTCAGTTATCAGAGATCACAAAATTATAATTAGTCAGAACTCTAGTTTTATTAGTGCTTGTAAAAGAGAAGGACGAGAACTCTTCGTAGTCGAGACTCGAGAGTAATCTGTTTCTTAGCTACTTATATAGTAGTACTATTAGTTATCTAAACTATTTGCTCCCGAGTGTGATTAACAATAGAAGAGACTGCGAAACTAAGAAGCAGCAGTCAAGGGAGGTCGATGAGATGGTGCACCAAAGTAGTTCTGGGTTGCTGCTGAATTCCCATTCTGAATTCCAAATTGCCTACTTCCCTCGCTTACTTCTTCTTCCTCATTCTCGTCCTCTTCTTCAGCATCCCACAGGAATCTAGCATATGAAGCCAGTACATAGCTGCAGTAACAATATCGCACCCATTCGTCACAAATAAGCACGCCACCATAATCTTAACAGGGTCAACAAAAACAACAACAAACCCAGTGAATTCCACAAGTGGGATCCCCACAGGAGAGGGGAAGGTGATATGTATGCCCTTACCCCTACCCTACCCCTACCCTGGAGGAGGTTGTTTCAAGAATACCCTCGGCTAAAGAAATTGTGCGATAGTGTGGGCAAATGGACCACCAAGATTTTTCAAGAGAGTGAACAAATAGCATAAAAATGTGGAATCAATTGAAGGTTCCATCAATCATTAACATGATAGCAAATAGCAATATCTAAAAAGTGACAACTAGAATTTTTGAACTCATCTAAAGATTTCAAATGCTAAAAAGAAAGAGATGCAGTGCATATGCATACCAGTCATCAGGGTCAGATTTCACAGCTTGATCAAAGTATGTGTGGGCACGACCTGCGTCTTTTTGGGTTTGCCATATTAGATCAGCGTAGAGTGACAGCACATTACCATCATTTGGATTTGCTAATATTGCTCTTCCGCAGTACTCCTCAGCTTTTCCTAAATCCCCCTTAACCTGTTTGCCCCAATAATTTGCATCAAATGACCAAATAAATCATATTGATAAATGAAGTACTTAACTATTCAAATACATAATTATTCAGAGGTAATGAAAATCTAATCTAGAATTGCCTTACCTCTTTCAAGAATCTGGCATAATTGGCCAGAAGGAGACCATTTCCTGGATTGGCTTCGATCATTTTCTGGTAATAAGCCTCCGTACTCTCATGTCCATGCCAACTATTTGAATCTTGAGAATCCGGCCCATCTCCATCACGTGACCCACCGCTGCCACCTCCACCGCAAACTCTACCTCCTCCGCCTCCACCTGCACCACCCGCCACCAGGGACTGCAACACCCTCCCTTTTTCCTCAACAGCCACAGCAGAAGCCTCCTCCTTCGCCTTTCCCAAACCGGAATTCGACAACAATCTCCTCACCTCTGTCGAGCCCACTTCTCTCTCTTTTAGCTTCGCCGGCTTCGGCTTCTTTGACCCGTTTTTGTTCTTCTTGGGAAGTACAGCTGGATCTCGGAGGTCCGATTCGCGCATGCACCGGCTGGATGAATGTTTGGTCGGAGATTCATCATGACCAAACGACGTAGACATAGAATGAGAACCAGTCCTAATCAATTGCGGCGTCTGTATTGGTAGCATCTTGTCTGATTCCGGCGACGAACCGCACGAGATTGGTACCCATGAATTCAGTAAAGGACTTGATGAACTTCTTAATAGCATCTTTTGGATGAGATCAATCGCAGATTAGGTTTTGTTTTCAGGAATCAGAATGAGTAACCAAAGGAGTCCCTCCAAAGGAGGAGAGAGTGAGAAGTGGTTGGCTGAGTTGAAACTTGAAAGATCTTTAAAGAAGAAAGAAGATCGCTGATGGAAATAAATCAGAGCCGTTGATTGGTCAAATGCCCCGGAAACCAACAAAAGTCAGTGTGATATAAATCTGCACGTTGAATATTATATTAGGTGGCGAGCACCATGCTAGCGTGGTCCAGTTCTGCTCAGTGGGCTACAAATAGTTTCTGGGCTGATCCCACGATGATTTGATAAGAGATTTTTATACAAATAGCCTCTCATATTTATTGTTTATTCTTTTTAGTCATATATATAAATTATATATAATTATATATATATAATACATAAATTATTCATATATTATACTTTTATGGTTATTTATAATTTAAACGATTTGGTGAACAACTATTTAGATTAATTCTTCCTTCGATAATAGGAGTAGGAAAGATAGTGTACGCTATGAGATTTTGGAGCGGTCGATGATCATATGCGGTTGCACCAACTTTATGTTACATACACGGGCCAAATTACTAGTAGAGACTTTTTTTTAGAGGGGTAAACTCGTAAGTCAAGGAAAGTAGAGGAAACCTAGGAAAGACTTTTAGCTAGTGGTATAAGAAATTGTAACTAATTAGTAGACTGCAATTTAAGTTTTTTAATATTTTTGTGAAATGAAGAAAGACATATTTTCCATACAAGCTATGTTACGAGTTAGAAATGTAAATTTAATGTTAAAACACCACATCTTAAAGGATGAAAGAGTACGGGTAAAGTCGGAGCAATGTCTATCCCTGATAGGTTATATATGTATTTTTGTTATGTTTTGATGATTTAACAAACTTTCTGTTAAGAACCAGACAGAGAATCTATTACACATCCTGAAGAACTCAAGATCAACGAGTCTCTAGTTGTTGACTGTACATGGTGATTATACAAGTCAATCGTAGCTGTAAAGTTGATGTCTGCACACGCAACAGTGCTGCAGTCAACTTTATGGGGAATGCCCTTTACCTAACTTGCTTACATCATTCAAGTGATGTCACAAATGAAGTATTAACATCAAGATTCTCTCAAGTCATCCATCAATCTTGCACGTGACTCTCAAGAGCATCAAGAACAAAGAACAACATAACAACGGACCAGTTCTCTGTATTGACTTATCATATGTCTTTAGTTGTGTTGTACCTTTGTTAGAGCACTCTGCTTATAATCCCTACTTAGCTTAGTTAGAAATTGTGTAGGAAATCTTTGTAAATCATAAACCTTTGTTTTTCTGTCTTGGCTAGAGTTAGTCGAGTTGTAAAGTCTTTGTAATAGAGTTTTTACAAAGTGACTTGTAATAGAGTTGTTACAAGTTAGTGAGGGATTAAGAGGTTAATTCCTAGATTACAATAGGTTAGTAATCTAAAGTTGGCTCAATAGTGAAGTTAAAATCCTACAAGGGTAGGTCGTGTTTTTTGATCCCGTGAGCTGGGAGTTTTTCACGTAAAACTCCATTGTGTTATTTACTTACTGCAGAGTGCGTGTGTTTTGTGGGAACATATAGAGAACCTGGTTCTCTATATAGTTTGGTGGACCCTTAAATTCTATCAACCCCTGATTCCCCGATGAGAGAACGAAGGAGGAACACGAATACGCGAGAATATAATTGAGGCTAGAGACCCTTCGTATGAAGACCCAGGAAGAATAGACGATATATCTGACATCAGACACGATAAATCGACGCACCTCGAACCGGGCATAACTTCTAGACCTCGGGAGACGCAGTACGGTTATGCACGACGAATAGGAAGCTGTAATAATCGCCCTCAACCGGATATTACGGTGCGAATCTCGTTCAGAATTAATTATGGATCAACAATTACCCGGGAAAGAAGATTTTTACATTTTTTAGACTCTTTTTTAGACTTACACTAGAACTGAAATTCTCCTACTATATAAAGGGTAATTTTTTCTTTAGCCGAACACATTGTAACACGCAATTCAAGGCAATAAAATTTACTTTTGTTTTCTAGCTACTGTTAAAGGCATTATTCACTTGTTATGTTCTTTATTAGGGACTGGGCTTTAATCGAGGGTCCAATCGAGAATGAGCTCACTATTCAATCTAAGATCAGTCCTGCAAATCATTTATTTCACCTTTAATTCATTTATCTATTATTCTTAATTATTTGTGTTAAATTAAACCAAGTGTCCTTTGAATCGCGTACAAATTTATCTGTTACCCAATTTTGGGGTAAACAGAGATGATATTTTGGAACAGGGTGGCTCCACCTTCCTCAAATGATTGGATCCTCGCAGTGAAGTGAAGTTGAAGTGAGCCCAGAAGTCACAGAAATACAAATTGACAGAGATTATTTTTGCATGTTGAAAACGACTAGCACAAGCAGTTCCTCCTCAATTTCTTTTTTCGTAAAGTTCCCATTGATGGATGTCAAATCACAAAAATCTATGGAGTTTTATACTAGTGGAACAGTTCAAAGACTCCAGAGTTCCTTCAATTCTGAATATAAATGGGGATTATTTCGGGGTTTCTTCCTTTGATCGGATCTAATCAACAAATGACACGAATACTAAAGTGCAGTCAAAAGAGGTCCCTGTTGCCAATTTACAATATAACAAAACACGTTCAATAGAGACAATCATAACACACCAGTAATACACTACTAGTTGGTTGCTTTCGATTTTCGCTAGCAGTCATCAATCATGCAGCGGAATGCCATATTAAGGTACCAGAAGGGGGCTACTGCCCTCTCTTTAACTAAAAAAATTTACTATCCGGACCCCGCACATAGCGGGAGCTTAATGCACCGGGTTGCCCTTTTTTTCTCTTTTTTCGTTACCAGAGGAAGATGGTCCTGCTTTTAGTGTACAGATGGAAATTTTTACGAACTTCCATTGCTAAGAGTTTCCAGTTCCATTCACACCTCCATATCATACCATACAGGGACCGATCCAGTATTGAGAGTTTTATGTGAAAAAACACAAAAAATCTCAACAAAGATTTAAAGGGAAAATGAGTTTAGTGCTAAGAACGTCTAAATTCAAACATGTCAAGTTAAAATCCCTGCCTTTACATATCAAGAGTTCAAACGAATGTGCTCAACACAAAAGCAGGCAAGTTATGCTCTTTCACACCAAATTCACCATCTAATACAATATAGGAACACAAATGAACTCTCTCTTTCACTTCCTACATGGCCTTGTAATAAACCACCATTGCCGTCATTCACACAAAACTCTGTATACCCAGTATTCCGACGCCATATCCTGAGGACTCCACGAGAGCTTAAAAACGTGTATTGTGCTTGGTTCATCAAGTTATCAAAAAAAACCGGAAAGAGAAGAATAATTGCCAATGCATACAGAGATGTTTCTTTTTTTCATTTATAATTTCAGAGGCATAGAGATACTAAGCAGAAAGGATGAGAAGTGTTAAAACAACTCTAGGACAGCTTGTTTGTCACATTCAAATAGCAACATCTAGAATTTGGTAATTATGGTTTTATTAGCAAGACTTAATTGAATAAGAGTACTAAACCACCTTACTCAGGAACCATGATGCTGTGCAAGTCTTGTACGTTCATCACCAGTCAGGGGGAGGAAAAATAGCTCCGATAAGAAAAGGAAATACACACCACATTCATCAAGGAAAAGACACTAATAGTTGCTTCAGCTCATTAGATGACAATTGCTCCAAATTCTTCTTTCACCAAAAAAAGAGGGGGTAGAATATTTCTACACTAAGGGGCCGTTTGGCCATACAATTTTTTTCGAAATCAGCGTTTGACCATGAAATCTTCAATTTTCACTTAAGATGAATTTCGGTTTTTTTTCGAAAATTTGAAAAACTCCGAAAGGCTATTTTCAAAATTTTCACTTCAAATCACTCACAAAAATTCAAAAACAGCCCAAAATTACATTCACGTCCAAATACAACTCTAACTTTCAAATTTTCACTTTTTTCGGAATTTTACAATTCTTATGTCCAAACGCCCACTAAGATATGTTGTAACAAAATCTACATTTCCTTCACAAGGATGAAGGCCACTACCATATGTTTCTCCATATCATACTATACAGATAGAGCTGGAGGAAATATTCTTTACTTACTCGTTCTCATATCACGGTTGAAAAATGTAAGGAAAGAGCAAGAAGCTTGCAGTTTTCAGAGAAATGAGTATTCGTAAAACTGATACTTCAAAACTTCCTACAGGGAACTACTTTAAAACACTAGGTTAAGTTAAGTAGTTGTGGTACCTGATAGCCAACAACATTCTTATTATTTAGAATTTCTTTTTCAATTCAATCACACACACGTCACAAAACAACAAAGAGAAGGAAAAGTCTGCTTTGCTTTTGGAGCAAAAAAATCTCATAAATTCTTGAACAAGACAGGGCAAAGTATTCTTCTATCCAAGAGTGCAGAATATAGGGAGCACTGTAATAGACTCGAATATAGGGAACACTGTAATAGACTCTAATTCCATATAATTGAACAGCAAATTTTGCTCTCAAAGCCCTATAGTAGAAGCTTAAGAATCGCAGCATGAATGAACTAATGCAAGCTGGGCTAACAGGGAGCTCTATACTACCTTTAAGTGAAGCAGACAGAACGATCTCCATGTTTCAGTAACACTAAACTACCATACACACTAAATCCTTTCTCTTTTTGTTTCTTCCCTTTGCTCCCCATGTTTTACACTACCATGTAGACAGCATAAGGAGTAAATCGTACAAGACACCATAAAGAAACTTCTTACAATTTTATCTTCTAAATCGAGAACCCTTGTTTGGTCTGCCATCATTCTTCCCATCCCACACAGAATACCAGAAGAAAAGTGACATCCAGAATAATACAGCAAAAAAGATCTGCATGGTGTCTTGTGCTTTGGAGAAAGATGCCATGATACCTGATTCAGAAATTTAAACATTTGTCAAGGATCCGTAACAATATGAGTACTGTCACAGCGTACACTCAAGGAAAAAGAGAGCTCCATTAGTTTCAGAAGAAAAGTAAACAGTACCAAAGTTACTGGCATCAATCATTACACCTTCCCAGATTATCACTTAAGTCTGATGCTTGACCATCAGTATCTCATATACTAAACAATAACCGATTAATAAATAATTTGCAAGACGATCCCTTTAGTAGAGAAAATACAGCAAAAACAAGCTCCAACATGGACTCAAAAACAATGGCACAGCAGAAAAGCTATGCTAAGCCAGTAACTTAATAACGCGAGATGAAATTTCAGGCGATGTTTTAAGGTTCACAATTTTTTGTCCATCAGTTGCTAATCCTGATCAATTCTAGTCATTGAAACGTGTCACTAACAATGTATTAAGTAGCTGCCAGATATGTTTACCTGGATTTGACCCCAAACCTCAACCCCCACCACCACACACACACACAAAACAAGAAAAAGGAGGAACAAGAAAAGGGTATCAAAATATTTGTTTCAGGTTATTGAGCAAGTGACACAAATCATTCATTGGATAATTACTCTCTTTTTTTAAGCCAATGATCGTTTCATCCAGGCCATTTCATAAATAGTAAAAAGCATCCCAAAATATAACTGCACTGGTCAAAATTCATTAATGACTGTAGTCTTCAGCTCATTCCAACCATTAACCTCCACGTTATGACATCTGTTTTGTTTTTGTCATCGTGTTTCTCATCCTCCTCTGATGATTAGCATCTAAGTATCCATGAATCTTGCAGAACAAACATTTGGTTGTCCATTTAGGAGATCATTTGCTGCACTGTATCCAAAAATGCCACAGAGCTACGGTACATGGACGCTTGTGAAGGTATAAGATATGGGTGGGATTATTTATCACCTAAAACTTAGGACTCGGGGGGATTTAGTTTTCTAAATATCCTGTATTTTTATTACTTTCTATCAGTGCTCCTTCCATCCTTTCTTTAGCCGAGGGTGTACCGGAAACAGTCTCTCCGCCCTTTCAGGGTAGGAGTAAGGCTGCGTACATCCTATCCTCCCCAAACCTCACTTGTGAAAATACACCGGGCTGTTGTTATTATATTTACTTAGGATTCAGGGAATAGGAACGAGTATAGGTATGTCGGGACCGTCTAATAAATGTACAAGAGTAAATTGAAAAGACATCGAACCAAAATAAATAATTTTATTCCATAAGCATATCTCATGCAATAACATAATATTCTAATACTTAATGCAATTCTTTTTTTCTTTTTCTTTCTATTTTTTTGGGGGGGTGGGTGGGGGGTGGTTGCCACGAAATCCATGAGGGATAATGGGCCCGCCCCTCTACCATTCTCCACTTAAATATCAGGTGTTTGACTGTAGCAGGGTTCAAACCAATGTTGTACCTAACCTACACATCATGCATTGCTCTTACCATTAGACCAAAGCCCTGGGGGCAATATTTTGCAGTTATATGTGTACATATATAGAGTATGTATGTTAACCGGATCAAAAAGAAAAACACGGAAACCTATGCTTCTTAGTTCCTTGGCAGCCAACGCACCCTGGAAGATTGATCAAATCTGGTATGTACCACACGCCCACGTCCATGTTGTATCAGTGAAGCAGGGGGTATTGAAGGATTCGTATAATTATGAAACATAGCTCTATAGTTGTTACTACCCTAAGACAAGGTGCACTCTTTCCAACAGCTTCCATCTTTAAATATGAAGCAACAGATAGTTGAAACTGAAAGTAATTTACATTATACATGAAAAACTTTTCGAAGTTGAAAAAAGATGCTTACAAGATTAGCAAAGCATCAACATATACTAATGGATGGTTTTGTGAAGACGTGGTAAAATTGCTCCTAAGACATCTTAGTTTTCAGATAAATTGCATCAAATTTTGATCTTGAAAATAATAGCTCGAAAATATATCAAGCAAGAAACATAATCTCCTTCTCTTCTCCCCGAGGTGATTAAGAAGTAGTTACAAGTCATTACATAATTTTGCAAGGAATTGTAATAAATGAATCTACCTCCCAACAGATATTATATCTAACAGAGATGGTATATTGAAGCTACAACCTCGTCTAAGAATATAGTTCATGATATGAATCTTGTTTCAAACACAGCAGTAGTTCTTACTAAAAGATACTACTCATATAAGTAGTAGCATCAAAGGCAAATTTAGCTATTGATAGCGGTTTAATCTGAAGCAATAAATAGGAAAACAAAAAATTCAATAGAAATACAAGAAAATGAGCTACGAATACCTGGAGATGAGGAAGATTCTTCTTCGTTAGTGGGTGGGTCGGGTTGTGGAGGCGAAGATGGGCCTGAACTTGTAGCCCGGCAGCGACCGAATGACGTATTAGAATAAGAAGAGGATTGGGTTATTGAGCTTTGTGGATGTAACATAAAAGAAGAGAAACGAAGGCTAGAGGTGGTGGTGGTAGCGGGTGGCGTTACGGAATTAACAGCGGAGGTGGAAACAGTTGGCGGGGAACGGTGAATGTTCTTGAGAGAGAACAACGATTTCATTTTGGAATTTTGTTACAGGATTTTGGAATGTGATAGGAAGCAAGTCATTTCCATTCAAAACTAGCACAATGGGATTAATTTGGGACACGTCTCACTTAATTTTCCCGACTGGGACAATTTTTCCTTTTTTATTATTTTTCTCTTTTTTGTTTCTCTTTTTCTCTCTTTTTGTTTTTTCCCAACTCTTTTTTCTCTCACTTGTCTCGCTACAATTTTGCTACTAAAATGACATGACTTGGTTTTGGAATAATTTTAGTGAAATAAATTTGTCGAGCCATCAAGATGGATTTGTTACTAAGAGGCTGTTTAGCCGAGTTTTTGAGAGTCCAAAAGTACTTCTTTAAAGATTTGATATGTTTGGTCAAGACGGAAAAGTGTATTTGGTCAGCAACAAAAGTAATTTTTTTGTTTTTGGGAATAAGCAAAAAACATTTAGCTTCTTCTACGAACCAGAAGCATAAAATTAATTTTCAAGTCAAACCTATCCTCACCATAAATTTATATTTTTTAAATTATTCCTCATTGATTTAACCTTTTCTTTTTCTTTTTGGTTTCTAGTTTCCGACGTTCTTTTAAATTAGAGATATCAAATACATGACTCGCATCAAATTCTTTTTTGACCTTTCTTGTTTTTGGTTTTTTCTTTATTGTCTTGCAACTTTTCAAATTCTTTTTTGATTATCTTGTTTTTAATTTCTCTAAAATAATAGATCTCCTCGAATTCTCTTGATAACTTTAATAGGTCATATCCTCGAATTTTTTCTACAACATAAGAAGTCCTATCTATTACTATAGACGGACCTCCTCTTCCTTTTTTTTTTGTACAGTTTTTTCTTTTGTGTCTCCTATTCGTCTTTGAAATAACAAAACTAATAACAAATTCTAGTACTTTCTTAGTAAGGTATGATTTGTTTTTTTTTTTCCTTTGCAACGTATCAATTTATTATACACAATACTAGTATGTATTTTTACCTATTCTTTTTAACGTGAGTGCATGTACCAATGATACTTCTAATATTTTATGAAATTGACTACTGATTTTCTTTTTAGACTTTGATGTATAATACGTTTATTTTAAATAATATGAGTAATTAACGGTTAAAAGCTTTTCCCGTGATACTCTTAATTTTTTTTTATCTTTTCCTTTTTTGACATGATGGATTTTAGTTCTTTTATTATTTAATAATATTATTAATCACATGTTCTTAATGCATATTGAAAAGAAAATGAGCAAGAAAGTGACACTCAATAACAACTCTAAGAAAACTAAGTAGAATGTAGAAACCACAAAACTATTTTTGAATATATATATGGTAGAAACTTTTAGCCAAAAATCATCTTGTGACTCACTTCAGCAGATTAAAATGGTCTAATCTGGTTCAAAAGTTTGATAATAAAATCGGAAGAAACTATGATAAAGTTAAGTTGAAGATTATCATCATGTAAACAATAAGTAATTATACTAGGTAATATTATTATTTTGGTATAACTATATATATATTATATTGATTTAAATATTTAATACATATTTACTTTATGTTATATTTTAATTAAATAAAATAAAAATAATATAAGGTCTCTTACAGCAAATATGTAAACTTACTTTTTTCTCTTTAAAATAATTATAAACCCTTAGTACTATTCTTTTTGGTAATTTGACACTCAAAAGCACTTTTCAGAAAGATTGGTCAAAAACAATTTCTTTACCAAATATTGCAAAAAGTATTTCTCAAATGAATTGGCCAAATATTTTTTTTTTCAAAAGTAATTTTAGAAAAAGCACTTCTAAATGATGTACTTTTCAAAATAAACAGTTTTTAACAATTTGTCCAAACTGGCTCTAAGGTTAGCTCTCAACCCGCTAGTTCAGTAGAGTTGGGTAAATATCTTTTCAGCTCAATTAAAATATAAGGAATATTCATTTAAGTTATTCCATGTTGAAGTTAAATAAAGCTAACTTACTATCCTTTGTGATTTAACTCTAGCTCCAACTGTAACCTTAATGAATACAAAAAGTTACCCGAAATTATTTAAAAAGTCTAACACATGAACTTAAACGGTCCCTTAACTACAATTCATATTCTTATTTTCTTATAATTATCCAGTCTAAGTCTAATTATTTAGGTCAAGGGAGTACATGTGCTATACGCTTCTCTTTTGTTTATTTTTTGTGGAAAACGCAATTTTCTTGTAATTATATAGTAGTAATCTGTAAAGGAAGCTTCTTCGCGAGATTGGAAAGGACAATCCTTCACTATATGCAAGTTGTAGGCTTGTAGGTGAGCCAAGATTCGAGGGAGCAAGAATATATATTGGAGCAAAAAGCATGTTTTTGCAGGTCGAAAAGTTAAAATGAGAAAAACCACGTTCTTAGCTCTGCCATTAATTGTATTTGAATGAAATTAAGTTCTATTTCAAGATTCAAATTTAACTGAACCTCAAAATTTTCTGAACCTCTACGATCGGGGACCCCAATTATATCACTGTAATATGGGTTTACACGGGTATGTAGGTATTATAGAACTAAGTTTGGTTTTCTAACTAGTACTTGTAGTCGGACAGAAATGTCGATAGACGATTGGGACGAGGTAATAATTGTCAGCTTTACAAATTGTTACTCCATTGTTAAGTACGTTATCATTGCATGGGGAAATTAAAAGGCTGAACGTATTGGCAAGTCTTGTGTCCCTTCCTTACATATTCCCTATCACAATTTATACATTTTTAGTCCATGCCCAAAAAAAAAAAAAAAAAAAAAAAAAAAAAAAAAAAGACCTATTTTTGTATTTGAAACAATTTACTTTTATGTTATGTTTTATAGTCACACAAAATATAAGTGTCGCATTTCACACCTTAAGTTCAAAAGTAATGTCTTTTATCTTAAACTCATCCATGTCCGGTTAAAAAGATTCACATAAATTGAAACAGAAAGAATATATCGTACAAAAAGAAAACACATAAACTTTAGAGAAAAAAAGCTAGAAAAGCAAGATCAAAGAACATGAAGCAGAATTAAGCAAATGACATCAACTCTTGTCCGCACGTATTTGAACATCTAATACAAAATCAGTAGTGTTTAGTTTATATACTAAAACACAGTTAACCCCTCAACTCTCTAGCATTCTAATATGATTCTGATGTTGAAATGATGCATATATAGTTGACACTACTAATTTAACTTTTTCCTAATTGTGAAATTTTACTACTGAACTTGGAGGGGTACGGTGGAGGATCATATCAAGGTTGAAAGAGCTGATCTCTGCATCGGCATTTCCAAGCTAGGAGATAATAGATATCATCAGCTTGTGATCTTTTAGATGGATCTGTATTATAATGGCCCTTGATCTTCTGGCTTGGTGAAATGATTAGAGTTGCCTTGCATGGTTGGCAACTCATGCATTTGTTTACGCAACCAGGTGGCCTTGACCCTATCACCAATATTTTCCTAGCCATATTCACTGCACAAACACAAGTACTCCAGATAGAAAATTACTCATCAACTACTATATATTAAAGAGCGAAAATTAAATAAAATAATATTTTTATTATCTCTGCATGCAGCATTTACCCCTGCAATAGAAAAAAGAAACAAGTTTCACACCTGATTCGGAAGGATGAAATGCCAGAGACAATAAAAGAACCAATGTAAGTCCAAGTTTCAGACAAAGTGTGCAGTACTTCCTTGATAGAGCCATAGGTTAGCTTGTGATTTTCCCTCTGAGTTTTATGTGAAAAATTAATTTTTTCTTTTGGATTCAGGAAGATGGGACTTTTCTTTCTATATTAGATCATGAATATTGCAATACATGTAGGAGGTGGTATTTTATATTTATGGTGAGACAAAGTGGAGAACTGTTTCCGGAGAAGGGGCAGTAGTCTGATGTCAAAAGCTTCATCACCAATCACTTCACATTTCACTTTGAAATTACAGTACTCCTAATTTTCTGCATCTTTCTGGGAAATGCTGCACTTTGGCTTCAGTAGACAGTAGGTATGACTATTTGCGCATCCTGCTTACACCAAACTAACTGCTCCTTAAAGGATTATTGCAGATACCAAAGGAGTAGTATAGTCTTGCTGATTTTGCTTTTATTTTTATTTTATTTTTAAGGTAACAGTTAGTAATATTCTTCCTAAAGACTATTGACTGAGTATTATCTCACACAAATTAATCAGAGACCATAAACAATATTTCATGTCTCAGAGACAGAGACAGATAGGATAAACATAAACAAATCAACTTAAAATTGTGTATGCTACTCCCTCCCCTTTTGCTTGTCCTGTTTGGGTTTTGCATGTTCATTAAGAAAATTTTCAATTAAAGAATAATTCGACTAAATTATCATTATTTATTCCTTATGTTCTCAATTGTTACTCTTGCTTTTACTATATTAATCTCTCCATATTAATTAGGGAACAGGTAAAGGTGAAAAAAGTTAACTAATCCTTTCTTGATTTCTAAAATATTAAGAATTTTAGATCAATTGTTATATGTTTAACACTACTAGAAATTCGCTAATTAGCGACCACAAAAAGCGACCAAAGTTGGTCTTTTATCTCAATATACTGACTAAAACGCGTCCAAACACGTTTGGTCGATATATTGGTGGTCCTTTTATCTTAGCGACCAAAGTTGGTCGTTAAGGTAAAAGGACCAAATTTTCACTCAAACTTCTCTTTCTAACATCCTTAGAACATCGGCCTGGTTGATTGAATATGCACATAGGCGTAATGAATCATTCACACATTGGACTGTGTGCATATTGGGCTTATTCCTAGCACATGGCACATTATTCTCAAAATAATAAAAGCAAAAATGAACAGTTTCCTTTGTAAGATAAGTTTCACATATAGATCCTTCAATCATATTCTTCTGCTTAACAAATTGTTTGCATTTGCCAATTGTCCTACACAATTTCTTGGTTAGCCAAGAACATTCAAATAAAACAAAAAATTACATCAAACATATAATATTACCTCTCAAAATGATATATCTATCTGCATTGAATAGGCCCTCCAAGTCGTGCCTCGTGTACAAGGTGGATTAGAAGGTGTTCCATCACATCAAAAAAACCACATGAAAATATCTTTTCTATCTTAGTAGAAGTTACGCGAATGTTCTGATCCATCCGGAGTAGGTTTTCTTCCCTTAATGTGGAAGAACACAAGTCTTTAAAAAACAATCTAATCTATGTGATGGGTTTCCATATTCTTTCAGGCAAACCACAAAATGCAATAGGCGCTAAGGTCTCCATAAAAACATGGCAGTCATGACTTTTCAAATGGCTCAACTTCCCTACCTCCATATCAACTTTTTTTCCAAGATTCGACGCATAACCCTCAGGCATCTTCAATTTCGTTACCCAATCACAAATTTTTCGTCTTTCCTCCAAAGTAAATGTGTAACTTGCTTTGGGCTTGAATATCTTACCATTGTTTTCTGTCTGCAAGTATAATTCAGGCCGCCTGCAATATTCTTGTAAGTCCATTCTAGCCTTCGGGTTATCCTCTGTCTTACCTTTAACATCCATCACTGTGTTGAACAAATTGTCAAAATAATTCTTCTCAATATGCATGACATAAAGGTTGTGATGGAAAAGATTATTCTTCCAATAAGGCAACTCCCAAAATATACTATGTTCCGTCCAATTATGAGTAACACCGTATCCGGGGAATCTATGAGGTGGAACTTCAGTAACTTTACTGAAGTTCTGGACCCTCTCCCAAATTTCCTCACCTAAAAGTATCGGAGGTGGAGAATAATATTCCATTTTATTGTTTTTGAATGCATTTTTCATCCTTCTAAACTCATGGTCAGGAGGCAAGAATTGACGATGACAATCAAACCATGATTACTTTCGGCCATGTTTCAAAGTGAACGCTTTATTATTTTCCATGCAGTAAGGACAAGCTAGCTTCCCAGCAGTCATCCACCCAGACAACGTTCCATACGCAGAAAAATCCTTAATTGTCCACATTAAATTAGCACGCAAATTGAAATTCTACTTGGTTGATATGTCATATGTTTCAACCCCATCGTACCACAATTGTTTTGGCTCATCAATCAATGGTTGCAATATACATCAATCAAACTTTTCGGATTACGTGGGTCGGGGATAATACAATTTAAGAATATATATGGACTAGTCATGCACAACTCGGGTGGTAGATTATAAGGTGTAAGAAAGACAGGCCAACATGAATATGGTGTCGCAGATACAGAAAAAAGTGTGAAGCCATCCGCACACAGACCTAACCGAATGTTCCCTGGTTCACTAGCAAAATTTGGATATGTCCTATCAAAGTGCTTCCAAGCTTTTCCATCTGAAGGATGACACGTAATACTAGGTGGTCTTCTATTTTCAAAGTGTCATCTCATATGAGGAGCAGAACTCATCGACGTATATAACCTCTTTAACCTAGGTATAAGAGGTAAATAATGCATCGCCTTGATAGCGACCATGTTCCCACTCGAAAGCCTATTGAAACGAGGTTTTTCGCAAAATTTACAACTATCTAAATTTGCATCACTTTATAATATAACATGCAACCATCTTCACAACAATCAATTCACATTGACAAAAGTCCTAACTTAGAAATCAATCTCTTTGCCTTATAGAAATCACCAGGTAAGTTGATATTAGGGTCAACTAGTTCGCTCATAAGGTCAATGAAAGAGTCTATGACTGCTTGAGAAATAANCATCCGCAACCATATCATGAGTTCTAGAATCACGATTTGTATTCTCCACCGACCTACTACTTTCACCCACAACCATGTTATGAAATATCACATTGCTACCATCGAACTCTCCATGATTAGTCCACACAAAGTAATTCGCTATAAACCCCTTCCTATAAAGATGAAGCTTAACTTACTCCGGTTTTCCAAACTTCATACAGTCGCACCTAACACAAGGGCACCTAATTACTCCTCCACTTTGGTATGGTGAAAGTGACATTGCATGTCTAATAAAGTCGTCAACCCCTTCTACAAAATCTTCCCGCAATTCCCGCGGATTAGGATAATTCCTATTGTACATCCAAGTACGATGTTCCATCTATACAAATAAAACAAGTTCAATTCATAAACTAAAAGCTCAAGATATATCCTAAAATTTCAATTTATAAACTAAAAATTCAATTCATAAACTAAAAGATCAATTCATAAACTAAAGGTTCAATTCATATCCTAAAATTTCAAGTTCCTTATAAAAAGTTCAAATAAACTAAAAGTTCAATTCATAAACTAAAAGATCAATTCATAAACTAAAGGTTCAATTCATATCCTAAAATTTCAATTTATAAACTAAAAGTTCAAATAAACTAAAAGTTCAATTCATATCCTAAAGATTCAATTCCATATCCTAAAATTTCAATTCATATCCTAAAAGTTCAATTCATGAACTAAATGTCCAATTCATATCCTAAAAGTTCAATTCATATCCTAAAATTTCAATTTATAAACTAAAAGTTCAATTCATAAACTAAAATTTCAATTCATACACTAAAATTCCAATTCATAAACTAAAGATACAATTCATAAACTAAAATTCCAATTCATAAACTAAATTACAATACATAAACTAAAAGACAAATTCATATCCTAAAAGTTCAATTCATATCCTAAAATTTTAATTTATAAACTAAAAGTCATCATATCCTAAAAGTTCAATTCATATCCTAAAATTTTAATTTATAAACTAAAATTTCAATTCATAAACTAAAATTCCAATTCATACACTAAAATTCCAATTCATAAACTAAAATTACAATACTTAAACTAAAAGTCCAATTCATATCCTAAAAGTTCAATTCATATCCTAAAATTTCAATTTATAAACTAAAAGTTCAATTCATAAACTAAAAGTCCAATTCATAACCTAAAAGTTCAATTCATATCCTAAAATTTTAATTTATAAACTAAAAGTTCAATTCATAAACTAAAAGTTCAATTCATATCCTAAAAGTTCAATTCATATCCTAAAATTTCAATTTATAAACTAAAAGTTCAATTCATACACTAAAAGTCCAATTCATACACTAAAATTCCAATTCATTAACTAAAATTCCAATACATAAACTAAAAGTCCAATTCATATCCTAAAAGTTCAATTCATATCCTAAAATTTCAATTTATAAACTAAAAGTTCAATTCATACACTAAAAGTCCAATTCATATCCTAAAATTTCAATTCATAAACTAAAAGTTCAATTCATATCCTAAATGTTCAATTCATATTCTAAAGGCTCAATTCATATCCAAAAATTCCAATTTATAAACTAAAATTACAATACATAAACTAAAATTACAATACATAAACTAAAAGTCCAATTCATATCCTAAAAGTTCAATTCATATCCTAAAATTTCAATTTATAAACTAAAAGTTCAATTCATACACTAAAAGTCCAATTCATGAACTAAAATTCCAATACATAAACTAAAAGTCCAATTCATATCCTAAAATTTCAATTCATATCCTAAAAGTTCAATTCATATCCTAAAGGTTCAATTCATATCCTAAAGGCTCAATTCATATCCAAAAATTCCAATTTATAAACTAAAATTACAATACATAAACTAAAATTCCAATTCATAAACTAAAATTTCAATTTATAAATTAAAAGTTTAATTCATAAACTAAAAGTTCAATTCATATCCTAAAATTTCAATTTATAAACTAAAATTACATTACATAAACTAAAAGTTCAATTCATAAACTAAAAGTTCAATTCATATCCTAAAAGTTCAATTCATATCCTAAAGGTTCAATTCATATCCTAAAGGCTCAATTCATATCCAAAAATTCCAATTTATAAACTAAAATTACAATACATAAACTAAAATTCCAATTCATAAACTAAAATTACAATTCATAAACTAAAAGTCCAATTCATATCCTAAAATTTTAATTCATAAACTAAAAGTTCAATTCATATCCTAAAGGTTCAATTCATATCCTAAAGGCTCAATTCATATCCAAAAATTCCAATTTATAAACTAAAATTACAATACATAAACTAAAATTCCAATTCATAAACTAAAATTACAATACATAAACTAAAAGTCCAATTCATATCCTAAAAGTTCAATTCATATCCTAAAATTTCAATTTATAAACTAAAAGTTCAATTCATAACTAAAAGTTCAATTCATAAACTAAAATTCCAATTCATAAACTAAAATTATGATACATAAACTAAAAGTCCAATTCATATCCTAAAAGTTCAATTCATATCCTAAAATGTTAATTTATAAACTAAAAGTTCAATTCATACACTAAAATTCCAATTCATAAACTAAAATTCCAAAACATAAATTAAAAGTCCAATTCATATCCTAAACCCTAGATTCTAACTAAACTATCAAGACAATACAAAGTATAATAGAATTCAACACTAATTAAACTTATTAGCTAATAAAATTAACTAACAAAACTAATTAAAACAAGACCTAAACCCTAATCCTCAATAGAATACAATGTTCAAAAAATTGAAACAATAAATTACTATACATCAAATATTGGAACGAAAACTAGAAATAACAAAGATTCAAGATTATAATTCAAACCTAGTTTTTTTTAGGTGGAGAAGAAGTGAGATGGGCGTCGGCACTGGTGGCAGCGGCAGTGGGTGGTGGACAACAAGCAGTGGTGGCGCGAGGTGGGGGAATGGGATTTGTATGAGAAGGGGAGGGGAATGTTTTGAGAGAGTTTTTAGAAATTTTGGGATGAAAATAAAAGAAATAGAGGAGAACCCGTTTTGATACTGTTATTAGAAAAAGCGACCAACTTTGGTCGCTATTTTTGGTCTGTAATTAAGTTTTGACCGTTGACCAAAATAACGACCAACGTTGGTCGCTATTTTAAAAAAAAAGTTAAATTATTTTTTTTTCTTTTTTGGGTTTTAATTATTATAAGCTATAAAAAAATTATTATTAGCTATAAATATTTATTTTATTTAACTACAATTAAATAAATAATTATAAACTATAAGGATAATCTTTAAAAATATATATATTAACTAGGTAATTACTTTTAATAGATTATAATAGAATCTATGTAAAGGAATTTTTTAAGTTATATTTAAGTATATGAGTAATTTCATACACATGCATAAACTATATTGTAATTGATGATCAATCTTATACATTACTGCGTACGAATAATGAATAAATGATAAACCAATTATAAGTCGATGAATCAATTATAACAGATTAATTTATATAAGTCGAGACATTTTATTTTTAATATTCAACGATGCATCTGAGTAGGTTATAAGTCGATGAATCAATTTACAAGTGTNTATATATATATATATATATATATAGAGAGAGAGAGAGAGAGAGAGAGAGATACACATACATATACTTCACTGTAATACTATAACGTATATATAACTTGTTTTAGTATATGTTAGTGTGTGTATATAACACACACATTTCGTGCTATTTTAACTACATATATAGCATGTTATAGTATATGCTACTGTATTTATTATTTGTATTATAACAAAGTTAATGAATAACATTTATTCATCACTAGGTTATAAGTCGATGAATCAATTATAACAGATTAATTGATATAAGTCGAGACGTTTTGTTTTTAATATTCAATGATGCATCTGAGTAGGTTATAAGTCGATAAATCAATTGACACACAGATATATTTGATGAAAAATTATATATACTAATTAGGATCTTGACAAGTTTATCAATCTCTAAAATAACCCGATAGTAAATATAAATTAACGGATTACATTTATATTATTTAGATAGTAAATATAAAAGTGATTTTTAATTTTGACCAATGTTGATCTGAAAAGAGACCAACTTTGGTCGCTAACTATCCAGAAATTAAAAATTATCGACCAAAGTTGGTCGCTAAATTTAAATCAGATTTATTTATATTTTATAAAATATTTTAAATTATAATATAACTATTAAACGTTATAACTGGGTCCCAAATTAGCGACCAAAGTTGGTCGTTACATGCTTCCTCTTTCATAACCGACCATCTTTGGTTGCCAATTTTAAATAATATTTATTTATATTTTATAAAAATTTTTAATTAATCATATAATTATTAGAACGTTATAACTGGGTCTCACCTTAGCGACCAAAGTTGGTTGCTAATTTCAATATTTCTTTGACTAAGCAAATCTGATCAGTCCGGTCAACATGTTGATACTTTGTCGATCAAATAGCAATCAATTTTGATCGGTAAATTATTTAATAATTTTCTCCAAATTAGCGATCAAAATTGATCGCTTTTTTTGACTAAACTTTAATCGTAAATTTTTGATCCTTTTTTACCGGATTTTTAGTAATGTAATAACCATGACAACTAAAAGTAGTATGCATTTTCCAAACCTCGTAACTTATAGGATAGATTTCAACAAACTTCCTAGGATTTTGAGACGACGTGCACGTCATTTTCTAGCATATATCACATTTCGAGGTTTCCCAACAAAATTAAGGAACTTTTAGGGCATAGTATTATTTTTATGATGGGTCAACCAGTCTATAATTTGACTGCTTAGTCTTGAGAGTAGTTAAACTTTGAACTTGATCATGCACCTGTCCTGTGTAATTCCTGGTAAATATAGAAAAAGTAACTTACTTATTGACTTTCATTTATTGTCCGCGGACTAGATGATACACACTCAGATTATATTATTTATAGGTGACGTTTAATTTGTTTCAAATGGAAATTTTTTCAATAGAGAAAAACTATTTACTTTTACCAAAAGTGAAAGCACCTTGGAGATGTTTTGCGAGATGATTGATATGAAATGCTATAGTATATTATGTATCAAGTTCAAGCATGGAGAGCAGCCTAAACTAAATGTTAAATAATCTTATTCATTACATGAGTGTCTAACTAAATCTACAAGGAAAAGAAAATAAATGTGAAAAGTTGGCAATGTTCAAGGGCTTTTAGTACCGTTATGACTGTCACACATACAAGACAATACAGGCATGCAGACCAAAGGAAGATCCTCACTTATTAGCTTTCTCTGGTTGAATGACTAAAAAGCCCAAATGACACTTCACTGCAAACGAAACTTGCTTTCAGTTTGACACGATGAAGGATCCAATGACCAGCTGCCATAATAGAGAAGGAGAATCCCAAAAAAATGATTAATAGTACATTTCTCCTCTCGTATCATTAATCAACTTCTGTTTTCCTTTTCCCTTTTTGGATCCAGAGTAGTACTGTAACTTCACTTCCTTAAAAGATATACTTGAGAATGTAATCTAACTGCGACTATCTTTTTGAAGTCGGAGGGAAAACCAAACGGAGCGGTTACGAAAGTTGATAGACTATTAACAAAAGTTAGCAAATTAATAACATGGTTCAAGCGTACTGAGAACGTAAAAGATAGCTGCTTTGTTCCTGTTCAGAACTTAAGGCGTTTGACATCGGGACATTAATAACAATGTCTGCACAGCTTTAATAATTTATACTCCAAGTGGCAAAGCCAAGAAACAGAGTTGGAGATCACAAAATGTTGACACTTAATTAGATTCACAAAATGCTTCTGACCTTTTTAAAAAAGTTTATCTATTTTTATGTATTTTAATTGTCAACAGTCCCAGAGAAGGTGGTCGAGGGGCTTGAGGCCATCTTCTGCTGTACATTCTTTAAAGTTAAACGAGCCAAAGCCATCTTCTAACTGTTGGTCCTTGCGTCTTGTTATGCAGAATGTAGATTAAATTACTGTTAGTGGTATGAAGGCAGCAGTGCAGTAGGGAAAGGACGGATTTAAAGGTGGCT
Organism: Nicotiana knightiana; assembly: GCA_005239525.1. Taxonomy (NCBI): domain Eukaryota; kingdom Viridiplantae; phylum Streptophyta; class Magnoliopsida; order Solanales; family Solanaceae; genus Nicotiana; species Nicotiana knightiana. The sequence continues at coordinate 12,633 of ML400568.1, read as the reverse complement.
TTATAATGATGTAGAGATATGCATGATACATCTAACACCTTCTAGCAGGAACGTGATACGTCAGAAAAGAAGTCACATACACTTGATAATCTTGAGAAGCTTCTTGCTGCTTCCGTTGGACGAATGTGCTTTATGATCACTAACCTGAATACCATATAAAATCGGTGAGCAAGAATCCTAGTTGATCATTTTGATTATTGCGATATCTATCTCACAGTTCATATCGTTGAACGAATTTTCCAGCTAATAAGGTGATACATCAGATTGCCCTCCAATTAAAAACTAGTCCGACTACAAAGTGTTTCAATTTGCCCAAATTGATTACATTTCATTTTTTTTTTTAAAAACCATCTGGTAACCTCCTTGTCACAAAGCAAATCAAATTTACAGCAGCCTATCTATCGTATTCACTTGACGTTTCATCAACAATTTGTGTCATGTTTTAACTTATACCTGCTTTGTAAAAAACTTTATATCCGTACTCGCTTGCGCATAACTTCAGCATGCGGGGCTGAAGTAGCAAAGGCAATCACGCAAAACTTCAGCATTCTAGTAGACGGGCCTGAAGTAGCTTGCGAACGTCAGCTCTAGAGCTGAAGTTTTTCAGCTCTAGTAACTGGGAAACTTCAACTCTAGAGCTGAAGTTTTGTCTTTGTAACTGGGGAACTTCAGCCCCGTATGCTGAAGTTTTGTCTTTATAACTGGTTAACTTCAGCTCAGCGAGGGAAAGGGGAGCTGAAGTTATTTAAAAAATGGGTACAAGTTAAAAGTTTTTTAAAAAGCGGGCATAGATTAAATGGGGGCGACCAATAGGGTGCCCCGCGCAATTTTATTGTTAGCACTGATAAGGGAAAAGGGCTGGCCCAATAGTAATATCTTAAATACCCGGCCCAATTGTATTTTTCATTTTTTTTAGTTTAGTTTTCATGGTTTTATTACAGAAAATATAAATAGACAATTGTAATATACATAATGAGATAGAAAAATAATAAGTGAAGGGTCTTTTTCGACTGACCCTTTTTTCTCTCTTTCTCTTCATCTATTCTAGGGTTTTCATTAGGGGTGGGCATAAAATCTGAAAAATCGAATTCCGAACCGAACCGAATTAATTCGGTATTTCGGTTTTTGATATTTCGGTATTTCGGTTCGGTACACGGTATTGGATTTTTGATATTTCGGTATTTCGGTTCGGTACACGGTATTGGATTTTTGATATTTCGGTATTTCGGTAAATACCGAAATACCAAAGTTTTTTTATTTTTTTTTTACGATTTGTTTTTTAAGCGATCCGCTAGGCATGAAGCTCTTTGTTTTTAAATTCTATTGCTATCAATTGTCCATACTTCGATTTGTAATTCATGATTCTCACTTTGGCTTTCACATTTCTCTTTATATTTTCAATCTCACGATCTGTTAAAACTTGACAAAATGAGAAAACATCGGATTCAAGTTTCTACAGTCTAATGATACTGACGAAAATCTGATACAAAGAGATGGAATCCATTAAAGTCCTTGTTCCTTTTCATCTCCAAATCTCCTATGTAACAGGAATTTAAAAATAAAAAGGAAGTCTCGGAAAGGTCGATTTGGAAAGATTACCAAAATATTGGTTGCATAGTACCATATTTCTTTAGGAAATTATATTGTGCTTCTCTATCTTTGGAGTAAGAGTGCGAGTCTGCGAGACACGATTATGATTGTGTTACATGTAACATGAGAAAAGAATATTTTGCTTCAAACTTGCATCTCTCTGTACTCTGTAGCAATTATATATTTTACAGATATATAATTAACAAAATAATGATTTTGTTTCGTACTTTTTGACCTCTTTTTTTTACATATTTGTTATCTGCAATCTATTTTTGGTGTTGTCTTTATATATTTTCAACCCGAAAAGCTACAAATTTGAATAGACAAAAGCTTTATAACATAGATTTGGTTTAAACCGAAACCTAACCGAAACCGTACCGAACCAAAATAAGAAATACCGAACCGTACCGAAATATTTTGGTACGGTATTTGGTATACACAATTGATAAACCGAAATACCGAACCGAAATTCTTAAATACCGAACCGAAGTACCGAATACCCACCCCTAGTTTTCATTCCTTCTTTTTCGCCATAGCTCTCAGATCTTCGAGTTAACATGGTATCAGAGCAGTAATTCTGATTCCTCTTGTCACGAGCTTTATTCCGATGTTACCCTCTCTCTGAGTTTTCATCGATTCGATCTTCGATTGATCCAGAACGACAAAACTATCGACCAACATTTTCCACCGGTAATTTTTGGGGCTTTCATCATCTTTCGACTGCTAGTACTCTCATGATGCCGGACACCTCGGATTTTCTCAGATTCCGCACTTGATTTGGTCAAATCTATTTTTCTAGGGTTTATACTTTAGAGAAGACTCTTCTTCTTCGAGTTTCAGAAGAAGGCTGGTAATATCCTTCTCGTTTTCGACTGTAAAATTGCTTAGATTTTGGTTGCATGTTCTAGCATATGTTCAGAAAACTACATATTTTGATGCTTTGTAGATATTATTGCCTATGTTGTTCTGATTCAATTTAGTTGAGTTTCATGCTATGGGTAGCGTTATGGATAATGTAGGATCACCTAGTAGCACAAGTTCTGATGGTTTCACACCTTTTACACTGGATCTGTCTCATCCGCTGTAAGTGCACCCTTCTGATAGTCTTGGTAGTCAATTGGTAGTTGTACCTTTTAATGGGTGTGGTTTTGTGCTTTGGAGAAGTAGTATGCTCACTTCTCTATCTTCAAAGAACAAGTAGGGCGTTTAGATGGTAGAGTTCCCCAACCTTCACCAGACTCCCCTTATTATCTGTACTGGAAGAGGTGCAATGACATGGTTAAGGCATGGATCACTAACTCTGTTTCTAGGAATATTGCAACCAGTGTCTTGTGTCTTAAGATTGCAAGGGAAGTCTAGAAAGACATTAACGATAAATTCGGTCAGTCAAATGGATCCAAATATCTCCAAATTCAAAGAGAAATTAGCACAACTACTCAAGGCTCTTCTGATATTGCCACATACTTCACCAAGTTTAGGAGTCTATGGGATGAGTTAAATTCCTCTTATGTGGTCCTGTCTGTTCATGTGGAGCTCTTCCAAAGTTCATAGAGGATCGACAGTTATTATAGTTCCTTAATGTTCTGAATGAGTCATACTCCACTATGAAGAGTGCCATCATGATGATACATCCTCTCCCTCCAATAATCAAGGCTTATTCCTTATTACAACAGGATGAGGGTCAAAAGGATGCTCTCTCCAATGTTTCTAACTTCTCTGGTGATTCTGCTTCTTTTTCTGTGTCACCTGCTCAATCAACCAACAACAGAAATTTCACTCAAAGGGTTAATTTTGAATCCAGAAAGGATCTCACTAGCGTTTCTTGCAAATATTGTAAGAAACCTGGATACACAGTGGAAAAATATTACAGACTTCATGGGTTTCCCCTGAGTTCAAGTTCACAAAGAACAAGAAGTCTGCATCATGTGTCCAAGAAGCAGCCCACTATTTCTTTATCTTCAGCTGAAACTGAGTAGAGGGCCCTAAGAAAGGTGGCTGACGAGATATCTTGGTTGATTAGACTTCTTGGGGATCTTGGACTATCTATTAATAGTCCTGTTCCAATCTATTGTGACAGCCAGACTGCTCTTCATATTGCCATAAACCCAGTCTTCCATGAACGTAATAAGCATATTGAGATTGACCGCCATTATGTTCGTGAATGCTTGAATTATGGACTAATTTCTCTGCACTTTGTTTCCAGTACCAACCAGTTAGCTGACATCATGACTAAGACTTTGTGTAGACAACTTCATCGTAACATTCTTGGCAAGCATGGTGTGTGTTCATCCTCCATCTTGAGGGGGGGGGGGGGGGGTTAGACAATTTTAATATAAA
>ML400563.1:2019-16220 GCA_005239525.1 Nicotiana knightiana | reverse complement strand
AGATTTCACCCCAAAACTTGTCTTGTCTTGTTCTTCATTATTTCTTAGCATTCTATCACTAACATACCAAAAAAATGAATATTGTATAGAATTGCAAGAAAGAATCTTATAATTATTTTAATTTGATTATCTTTCGGTGAAGCTATTTTGGAAAAAAAGATGTGATATCACCAAATTTAATACGGAAAATGGTCTGATATATTCCTCTGCTATTAAAAATTATTTGGAATTGCCCTCCATTATACTATTGGCTCAAGAAGAACCCATATCGTCTTACTATTGAAACACATATACCTCTAACTTGACGGACTGCACACGTGGCACTCGTCCAAAGTTGTTGATCCATCTTATCTTAAATTAAAAGCGACCCGCCTCATTACCCGTGACCAAAACTCAACCCCTATTTTAATTTAATTAAATTTGAATTCTCTAAATAAAGGTTCAGTTCCTCCTCGGCGAGTTAGGTTTTTAATTGAAATATGGACACCAAAGAAATCAATCTGAAAAAGAATTTCAAAAAGTAAAATACACTTCGAAAATAAAAAATTTAGCTAAGAAAATAGATCACCTTCTAGAAAAGAATACACACTTGCACGTTTCATCGAAGAACCAACTTTTTATCTCTAACACTTGAAATAACGAAAACTCAGTGAACAAATTTGAACTAAAACTTCAAGAAATAACAAATACCCAGATGAAAAGTTACAAACTTGGTTCAAAATATTAATCAAAATCAAAGAAAAAAGAATCTCACAATATAAAGAGCAGTTTAATTTGCTATCACGCCTATCACGCTTTCAATACAAGGGAAATCATCTTCTTCTTCACTGCTTTCCATCCTCGTTTTCCTATTGAATTTCCCCTTTTGCAGCAGTTGAAAATGGAAAATGAAGAGGGGCAAAGTTCCAACAAGAGAGCTGGGTTATGGGTTATGGGTATCGGGTAATGGGACGGGTCGCTTTTAATTTAAGATTAGACGGACTAACAGTTTTGGATGGGTACCACGTGTCTAGTCCGTCAAGTTAGAGGTATATATATATATATATTTTAATAGTAAAATGGTAGGGGTTCTTCTGAGACAATAATATAACAGAAGACAATTCTAATAATAGAGGAATATATCAGACTCTTTTCTAAATTTAATATAATACTGGTTCAAGAATTAAGTTATTGTTACTTTGTATGCCTCCTTGCTAAAAGATGATGTATTAATAAAAAAAAAGGAAAAATTTATAAGGACAATGGCAACAGATTTTTCTGGACTGGAACTAGTACAATAACAAAGAAGTCGTTAGTATGTAGCATGAGAAAAGATCTGTACTCTCAACTCAGCTGGTGGACTTAACCTCATCAACCTTCTACTGTGGCACGAAGCAGCTATTGTCAAAATTTGTCGGGACTTAGAACATAAACAGGATAAGCTATGAATAAGATGAATCAATACATATTATATCAAACACCAACAACTTCAACAGATGCCTATACCTCAGCAAGCTAGTTGGATGGTGAGACGAGTAATTGGATTTAGCATAACTCTGTAGCAGACACAAAATATATATGACAACCGGAAAAGTATCATTAGACAAATATACCTGCAGCTCCTAAGTGATTTACCAAGAGTAAGCCGGAAATGTATGATTTTCCAGAATATTGCAAGGCCAAAGGCAATCTTCACTATGTGGTTGTTGGTCCATGGTAAATTGCCAACCAAAGATAGGCTAGCCAACTGGTGTATAATTGTTCCCTCTCAATGTGTTATGTGCCAAGATCAGGATGAATCAAGAGAGCACCTCTTTGTTACATGCCATACACTAGAAAATTTGGAAGAAAGTAATGACTTGGATCCAAAGATCATATATGTCTACAACTGGCTGGGATCAACATCTTCGGTGGATCATCAAACATGGCAAAGGGAAGTCCAACAAGCTAGCATCTTCAAAATGATCTATGCTGAGATTTCGCATGCAATATGAATAGAAAGAAACACACGTATATTTGAGCAAAGGTATCGAGGGATGTTCTGGTGAGGGAGATAACACACATATGCAATGCAAGAGTAGCTACTCGAGCTAGAAGTTACATACAACACCTTTGGCTATGAACATAGTTGATTGAATAGTTTTGTTGGTAAATAGGTACGACTTATTTTATCTTTTGAGTTTTGAGATAGCCAGTTGAGTTAGCATGACTATAATTTTTTACAGTCTTGCTTTGGTGATTAATACAAAAAGAAATTTAATTATAAAAAAAGAAAATGGCAACAAATTTTGTTAGGTGTGTTTAAGCTGCCAAACAAAATATAAATTGCATATACACAAAAAGTTTAGACCCAAGGCTATGTACAACTTCATTTATGAAAAGAAGTTGGCGTAATTTGTTTACACCATTTCGATATTAAATGTTTAGGTTAAAGTTATGATTTCTGTCTTACGTATAACAATATAAAATATATTTATGCAATAGTGTCATCTAAAAAATTTGTATATAGACATCTACACGATAATACGAAAAAGGAGAATCTATATTATAATAGAGCATCAAATTAAATTACATAGAGCGTGTAAAATATGTACATCATCAACTCATAAAACGAAAATAAAAATAACGACATGTGTCCATAGTAACTCCATTACTATACACTGATGTTTTTGTGCAGAGGCATATTTGAGTCTTTTCTCACCCTACATAATTATTCCATCATTATTTTTCCAGAATTTCCAACAATATTATCTTAATTTTCGATAGTTTTTTCAATTTTTAAGGATCTTACCTATTTTCTCTAGGAAACGTTAGTCCTTTTTTGTAAATTTAGTTAATAAACATACCAAAAGATGAATATTGTTGAATTTTCAACAAAAATATCTTATATTTATTTAATTTTCTTATCTTTTTGTTAAGCTAGTTTGAAAGTAGCTATCACGAAATATAATTTAGTTCAAGGATTAATTTATTGATAACTTTGTATTTCTCCTTGCTAAAAGATGGACGAATTAATAACACAATGAAAATTTTGGAATGACAATCTTTGATACAAGCGGAATAAATTTTCTTAGCACCGTTTAAGCTATGGAACAAAATATAGATTACGAACATGTACACAAAAAAATTTCTAACTTAAGATTACTTACAACTTCATTTATGAAGAGAATTTTAACGGTGTTCTTACTTTATCATTTCGATTAAAGTTAAGATTTGCGTTTTATTTATGTACAAATTATATAAACATATTTACGTAATCATGTCATCTAAAAAAATTGCATCGACACATCTACATTATGATATGAAAAATATAAAATTATATTTATGTCAGCGAATCAAATTACACGAAATGTGTGCAATATTTATCCGATCAATGCATAAAATTAACACGACTATCATGTGTTCGCGATTACTCTATCAAATATAGTAGTGATATTTTGATGAGTGGCAAATAAAAAAAATCATATGAGCCTTTTCCTACCCTACCAACCTATCCCATCATAATTTTTCCAAAATTATCCCAATTTAGCATAGGTTTCCCAATTCTTAAAGATCTTACCTATTTTCTCTTGGAAACATTAGTATTTTTGATTAATCTAGTTAATAACATACCAAAAAAGGAAAAGAAAAGATCAAAGGAAGCCAAAAAACTGATCCCAAAGGAAACTCACTACAAAGACAAAAGTGATAATTTCTTTTTTTTTTTTTTTGTTAAAGGCCAATAAAAATCAAAATTTGAACACGAGTCACGTTTACATATACGCCTGTTAAACGGATCTAGACAGATCATCATGCAAAAGCTGTTAAAATGCCATATTTATCCTCCACCCTGTACCCCAAATCTCCGCCCTCTCCAATCTGGTATACTCGTCATTTCACAAACATAAATAAGCTAAAATTGAAGGGCAATTGCGTACATCTAATAGGTTTTTTTAAAATAAAAACGTGACGCCGTCAGATTAAGTATTAGCCGGAAATTTAAAATAACGGTGATCGGCGTAAAGTCCGGCCGGGCACATGGGCCCTTGTATTTTCCTATAAATAGCCCCCTCCCCACTCTTCTTTTTTCACTTGCATTCGTTTTCTCTCCTCTCTCTCTCTCTCTCTAAAACTCTGTCTCTCTCGACAGCTCTCTCTACAAATACAAAGCACACCACCAACTATAGAAAACTTGAGAGAAATTCATTTATTATTATTCTATTATTAAAATTTGTTTATTATTTTAATTGTTTTTTTTCTTCTTTGACTCTTTCTAGATTTCGTGGTGCTGTTTTGAGGTACTTTTCCCCACTCTCTCGCTCTCTCTTTTCCCTCTCTCTCTCTCCACACAATTTGATAAATAATTAAATAATAAAGTAAATAAAAATAGATCGAAATAACATGTAGAAATAATAGATCGAAGTGTAGACTCTATTGGCTTTGATCTGGGGTTGAATGAATATGATGAATTTGGGAATTTCTTTGGTAAATTGACTAATGGGCGAATATTGATTAATTTGTATAATAATTTTTTTGATTGGTTGTTAGATTCTTGGAAACCCTAACTAATTGGGAATTTGTAAAGATTGAATCTTATTTGATGGCTTCTTTTGGAGAATCTGTGGTACAGGGTCCATCTGGTACAAATCTAAAAGGGGTGCTAGGGGTGATTTAGTTGCGTAATTAGTTGTTAGCTGTATTATTTATTTATTTATTTATTTATTGTGTACTGTGTGCTGTTTTGTCACATTGGTTGGATTTGTTTTTGATGCATCATTTATATTCTGCTGTAGTGGGTAACTATTTTATGCCATTACTTAATTTTATATATTAATGTGTGGGGATGGAAAGCTACGACTGTTTATGTTGTTATTGGAGCTATTTGATGAGTTTGTATCGGTGGATGTGGGTCGGTCGATTAATAGAGGTGGAAGGTTGAGGATAGAGTCTGTTAGATATAGTTTTTATTGGGGGAGTATGGTTTTATCTTATCTATGAAGTAGTAGATATATTGTAGTGCTATCAAAGTATGTTAACATACAGTTTTTGATGTATTTGTTGGATATAGATAATTTACTAAAATGAAAAGTCACACGTGTCATAATCTTGAGAAGAACTCATACTTCTTTCGATGGAATTTGTGTAATTGATCTCAATTACCCGCTTTCCTGTCTTCTTAGCCTTGTAGCTGTTTATTAAGAAGGGCCTGTAGTTGCTATTCCCCTGTATTTGGTTGTTGAGGCTCATCTGTAATTGCTACCGTGGTGTTTATTTCCAGGGCTCAAGCTTGGTGTTGAATTTTCAGTGTCTATTGGGTTTTCTTTATTGTTTGGTTGATTTTGACGCAGTTAGTCTTTGTGATAACCATCGATAAGATTTAAGAATTTAACACAGAGCTTATGTTTACTTTTTTCTTTTGATTTTCCTTTTTCTCACCTGCAAGAAGAATTGCTGATTAATATATTAATTTGATTATGCAGGCTGTAGCTATACGTTCCTGATTTAAGATACTGCGGCTGTAGCTGTGAGTGCTGACCACTACTAAAGCACTTCATTTGCTTCATGTTTTTAGTATTCCAATTAGACGAGGTTGATGTAAATCTTATGTTCTTGGCTGGATTGCAAACCAAAGTGTTTGATGCTGTGACTTTTTTCCTTTAATCAAGTGTGTTGCTTTCCCCCAATTGCAGAGTATTTCTTGCTTTTATTGTTCTGTGGGAAATAGAGAGGTTAGAAAATTTGCCCATAGCTCTGTGAGAATTAAATATTAGCGAGACGTGGTGGTATAAGCTCCTTTTATTCAGTGTATATGCAATTATATTGGAGATGGGTTCTAAAGGAAGGCTGTTGTTTGATCTTAATGAACCCCCTTCTGAGGATGACCAGGACAATGATGGTGTCCTCTGTTTCCAGCCCCAGAGAGCAGTCCCCTCTTCTAGTACCAAGACTTCTGAGTTTTTGGCATCCTCTGTTGATCCTCCGGGGATAGTAAACAATCATGCTTTTTCCCATGCCTCTTCTGTTTCAGGTTTTCAGCCCTTTGTACGGTCGAAAGGTGCAGAGGCATCTAGAGCTCCTGAGGAACAGAAGAGTGCTGGGGCCTCAACTTTCAGCGGTGCTTCATTGTCTAAATCAAGTCAGGAACATGTATTGAAGGCTGTGCTCCAGCCGGATCTGAACTCTCTTGATATGCAAACGGCTGAAAAGGAAGAAGGTGAATGGTCTGATGCAGAGGGTTCAACAGATGCATATAAACATTTAGGCATCAATGATAAGTCGAATACTGATGTTGATAAAGCTACGCAGGAGAAATCAGCAGTTGAGCCGGTGAATAATAGTGATAAAGTTCGCCCTGCCGATAATGCTTCTCAGGATAATGAGAAACGGAATGGTGAAAATTCCAATATTTCTTCTTTAGAATTAGATCCAGATACAAATGACAGGAAAAGTAATAGTAGCAGAAATTCTGAAACCAGTAATAAAGCTGATATCGCCATGGATGGTCAGGAGGATTCTGGCCAGGTGCCAAAGCATAGAGAGATTAGAGGTGCTGAGGCAATTCATGCTTTAAAGTGTGCTAACAATTTTGGTAAGCGCCCTAAGATTGACCAACAAAAGGAAGCAATGCTGGGAAAGAAGCGCAGTAGGCAGACCATGTTTCTTGATTTGGAAGACGTTAAGCAGGCAGGTTCAATAAAAAGTGCTACGAGGCGGCAAAATTTTCCAGCACCTATTACTCGTATTGTGAAAGAGTCGCGTACCGTTCCTCCACCTGCCGAAAAGAATGGGGAAAAGCACAATCAGCAACTTGTCAAAGATATAAAACAAAACGAATCAACTAATGAAGGCAACTATCCTATGGAATCTATTGATTCTAAATCTGAATCAAGTGCTGATGTGAACCTAGCACCTCTAGGTCGTCCAAGACGGATGAATAGTTCGATCGACCTCACCTCTGAGGCTCAAACATCACCTATGCCTAGACTGAGTTCTTCGAAACATCCCACAGATCTGAGACAAGGTAGAAATTCACAGGTCCCTGGTAGGAAGCCTGCTCTGACCAGTCAAAGTTCCGTGGATCCAAAATTGGGAGCCAAAAAACCTCCGTCCAAGAAGCAACCTATAGTTAGTAGCCAGTCCCAAGATACATCTGTAGAACGCCTTATCCGGGAGGTGACGAACGAGAAGTTTTGGCAACATCCAGGTATTGTCCAGTTCCACTTATATTATTATTCTCATCATTGTTGTTATTATTGCGACTGTTGCTGATAGTACTGCTTCATTAGTTTTTTCTGTCTCGAACTTTTTATTCTTTTCCGTGCTTTTAAGCAATGTGACATAGCTTATGAACCTTTCCCTGATGATTTTTTTTGTTTTGTTGGTTTTGGGGGGGGGGGGGGGGTATATCCAGTTTTCTAATTGGAGAAAGGCTCCAAATTAGGTTTTAATTGAGAGCATTGGTCTTACTGTGCCTAGTAAGGATAGTGATATGGTAGATAAGCATTTATGTTGTCGTAGATGTTTAGTTATTTCTCTTGTTAGAGATCAAGGATCAAAACTTGCATTTCCCTAGAATATTGTTAGAATGAGTGATGTGCAGATTTCTTACTTTTCTTGTGCTGTCATAATGAGCATGTCGTCAGATAATATGAAATCCATTTCTTTTAGGTTTTACTTGAAAGAAGCAAGTATGCGTTCTTGCTCAGGTGGTCATTCAAGATTTGGTTATCCTTTAAACTTCTTTTATGTTGTATTTTTCATTTTTCTGAGAATCTGAGTGTCCGGACCACATGTCAGCTGCACATTGTCATGTCTCTCTCTCTCTTGTATGATAATATGTGAGTTTCTCATTGAAGGTGTATGTTTATTAAATGATATATGCTTTGTACTGCCACTTTCTTCTACGTTGCTATAGTGGTCTATATATAGCATCCGGTTTTATGGAATGCTTCATGAGGCGGGATTTACTGTTTAGTTTATTGAGTGGTGGTGTTCCCTTTATACTAATCAGGCCCATGCATACCAAAGGAGATCCTCTAGCTTCATCTGCTGGGCATCTCAATCATCAGGATCGCTTGTGGGATGGAAGAATTTTTTGTCATCTCAAAGTTAATTATATGATTATTAGTGTATATTTCATAGTCTACATAGCTAACCTGTTCACATGTATCAGGAGAAAGCACCGAAAACGTTCGTTTTATTTTTTTATTTTTAAAGGTGCTCTGATTTGCTCCTCTGAAATGCCATATTAGGCATGTTAGTAGCGACTAGCATTGTACAGCTCCTTGAATTTCTAATTTCTTTTTTCAATTTCTTATTTTCCTTGTGCCAAAAAGTGTTGTGGTGAATGAAGTGCGATCATATGGTGTAGTATTAAGGAGTGAACTTCTCTTCATGTCAGATGAAACGGAGCTTCAGTGTGTTCCTGGTCACTTTGAATCAGAGGAAGAGTATGTTAAGGTGTTTGAACCTTTGCTCTTTGAGGAATGCCGGGCACAGCTGTACAGTACTTGGGAGGAGATGGGTGAATCAGGAACCCATGTGAAGGTCCATGTTAAAAACATTGAACGGCGAGAAAGAGGTATGTTATGGCAACTTTATTTATACATTTATATTGTTTTATTCTTTGACTCGGATATGAGGGACAACTTTTTATTATACCAAATCCATATTTGGGAAGCTATTCAACTCTTTTAATGTCGCGTCTTCGCTTTTGAGCTACTCTGCAGGATTGTTTTCTCATTTCAATCTCTAGGATTTCCTAGTTTCCCGAGTATCAAGCGAGACAAGATTTTACTGTATCAAGGATAACATAAGTGTTTGATTGGTCCATACATATAGGTTACTCTTAGAACGGCTCCCCTCCGAATGAAATAACACACACACAAAAGAGAAATTCAAAGAGTGGGTAATATGTGGTCAGCCTAGCTGGATTTCTTTTCCTACCTATCTAATCGGCACTGCATTTTCCTCTCCACAGGATGGTACGATGTAATCCTTATTCCAGAATGTGAGTGGAAGTGGTCATTCAAAGAGGGAGATGTTGCAGTTCTCTCAACTCCACGTCCTGGGTCAGGTTGTTATTATAACATTTTGTTGGAGTGTATGACAAATTTCCTGTGTTTCTTTTTCTTCTTAATTTTAGTATAACTTCTAAATTTTGTATCGACAAAGCAGTCCGATCACGGAGAAGCGGAACCTCAACATTTGGGGATGATGAGCAGCCTGAAGTAACTGGTCGTGTGGCCGGTACTGTGAGACGACACATACCTATTGATACTCGAGATGCTACTGGAGCCATCCTGCATTTCTATGTTGGAGATCCGTATGACACCAACAGGTCAGTGATTAGACTTTTAACTGCTTCACCTTCCTTGAATAATGAGCTAACATCTTGGTATTTGTTCTTTCAGCAATATTGATAGTGATCACATACTGCGGAAACTACAACCAAGAGGCATCTGGTTTCTGACTGTTCTGGGTTCTCTAGCAACGACCCAACGAGAATATGTTGCTTTACATGCATTTCGGCGTCTTAATCTGCAGGTTATATCTAAACCTAGCTCTTGCCTAGAATGCTTTTCTGCTATCTTTTTAAATAAAGAACTATGGTCTTCTGTGCAGATGCAAAATGCAATTCTTCAGCCAAGTCCAGAGCACTTCCCTAAATATGAAGAGCAGACACCTGCAATGCCTGACTGCTTTACGCCAAACTTTGTTGACCACTTGCACAGGACATTCAATGGACCGCAGCTGGGAGCAATCCAATGGGCTGCAACACATACAGCTGCTGGAACTAATGGTATGACTAAGAGGCAAGATCCATGGCCTTTTACTCTAGTTCAGGGGCCACCTGGTACAGGTAAAACACACACAGTATGGGGAATGCTGAACGTCATCCATCTTGTTCAGTATCAGCACTATTACACAGCATTGCTCAAGAAACTTGCTCCTGAAAGCTATAAGCAGAATAATGAGAGTAACTCAGATAATGTTGCTACTGGATCTATTGATGAAGTCCTGCTAAGCATGGACCAGAATCTCTTCAGAACCCTCCCAAAGCTATGCCCAAAACCTAGAATGCTTGTCTGCGCTCCTTCAAATGCTGCAACCGACGAGCTTCTTGCACGTGTTCTTGATCGTGGATTCATCGATGGGGAGATGAAAGTTTATCGGCCTGACGTTGCACGAGTCGGGGTGGATTCCCAAACTCGTGCTGCCCAAGCAGTCTCTGTGGAGCGGAGAACTGAACAGCTTTTGATGAAGAGTCGTGATGAAGTTTATGGGTGGATGCACCAGTTGAGAGCTCGTGAAGCTCAGTTGTCTCAGCAGATAGCTGGCCTTCAAAGAGAACTAACGGTTGCTGCTGCTGCTGGTCGTTCACAGGGATCTGTCGGAGTTGACCCGGATGTTCTTATGGCTAGGGACCAAAACCGAGATTCTCTATTGCAGAACCTTGCGGCAGTGGTTGAGAATAGAGATAAAATATTGGTGGAAATGTCCCGCCTTCTGATTTTGGAAAGTAGGTTCCGTGGTGGTAACAATTTCAACATGGAGGAAGCTCGTGCTAGTCTGGAGGCTAGTTTTGCCAATGAAGCTGAAATTGTTTTCACTACTGTCTCAAGTAGTGGGAGGAAATTGTTCTCTCGTCTCACCCATGGTTTTGACATGGTAGTCATTGACGAAGCAGCCCAAGCCAGTGAAGTAGCAGTTCTTCCTCCTCTTTCTCTTGGTGCAGCACGGTGTGTTCTTGTTGGGGATCCGCAGCAGCTTCCTGCTACTGTTATCAGCAAAGCAGCTGGAACTTTGATGTACAGTAGAAGTCTCTTTGAGAGGTTTCAGCAAGCAGGCTGCCCGACTATGTTATTATCTGTCCAGTACAGGATGCATCCTCAAATTAGGGATTTTCCATCTAGGTACTTTTATCAAGGTCGCCTTACAGATAGCGAAAGTGTTGCTAATCTGCCTGACGAAAGTTATTACAAGGATCCTTTACTAAAGCCGTACATCTTTTATGACATTACACATGGTCGGGAATCACATAGAGGTGGATCTGTTTCATATCAGAATACACATGAAGCGCAGTTCTGTCTTCGTATATATGAGCATCTTCAAAAAACTTGTAAATCTGTTGGTGTTGGGAAAGTTACTGTAGGTATAATCACTCCATACAAGCTGCAACTTAAATGCCTTCAACGGGAGTTCGCAGATGTTTTAAATTCTGAAGAAGGAAAAGACATTTACATAAATACTGTGGATGCTTTCCAGGGTCAAGAGCGTGATGTTATTATAATGTCATGTGTGCGTGCCTCAAACCATGGGGTAGGGTTTGTTGCAGATATACGGCGAATGAACGTTGCTCTTACTCGTGCAAGAAGAGCTCTTTGGGTATGTTATTTCGGTCTCCTTTTATGCACATAATTATTTATTGATATCCTCTACGTGCAAAGATGCTATGTACGAGTTAATAATAACTTACCCTTTATTGTTCTCTTAACAGGTAATGGGAAATGCCAATGCTCTGGTGAAATCAGAAGATTGGGCTGCATTGATTGCCGATGCCAAAACCAGAAAATGTTACATGGACATGGATTCTTTGCCTAAGGAGTTCCTGCTACCCAGGCCAGCTTCTCATGCTCCTCCACCGACCAAGATGGCTAATAATAGAGGTTTCAGATCTGGGTTACGGCACAGAATATATGATACACACATGGAGTCCAGGTCAGGAACACCTTCAGAAGATGATGAAAAGCCAAATGCATTACATGTAAGAAATGGTAGTTATAGGTCTTCCAAGCCATCACAAGAGAACTCATTGGATGATTTTGATCAATCTGCTGATAAATCTAGAGATTCCTGGCAATATGGCATACAGAGGAGGCAAAATACAGCTGGAATTGGGAGAAGAGATCTGTAGCTGATGTCCGTGAATGTGTGCCATACATCATGGGGACCAACCATTTTTGTTCCTGATGTTATGACTGGCTCCTGGCTGGGAAACTGGTTGATGGCATAGCTATGCATGCTGATCGTATGTTCAAACTAAGGTTTATTGAAAGGACTTCTTGGTGATGCGAGAATGGAAGGCTATGGCAGTAAGGAAGCATTTCTGTTCCTAAAGACTTGCTCCTCCTGGCTTGGACAGCTCGTGATGACGCAGCTGGTCAAGCTGGTCTTGTTTGCAGAATATGGTTGGAAATTCTTGTTGATGAAGAGAATGGAAGGCTATGTTACAACAGAGAGATATCCTGGTTGATTATGGTGGTACTTGGAAGATTTAACAATTTGATGGGATTTTGAGCAATGGGGGCTCTCAGTCGTGGCTGAAGTTCTATTGCTGATAGATTATAAAGGTATTTTGTTTGAAACTTATGATGACTTGAAATTCTTGACTATATCGGTACAACATTCTCATTTCTTTAAGCTTTTCAAACAGAGCACTTACTCGCTTGTCATCAAAGCCTCCATTGGGACAGAGAAGAAAGTTTAAGCCAATGATCTTGGATACAGAGCCATACGTGGCTTAAAAATGTGAATTCTTCTCGTCAGAGCCCTTTACTGGTGCTTCTCAGTTAATGATGTATTACCACCGAGACCATCCCAAGAGAGTTGGAGCTCCGCTAAGTAGTCTGTCTGACACTGGCGTCATTTGTGCCATATTCTGAATTTGAGCAAGACAACTAGTCCATAGAATGAGATCCCAGGGCATTAAGAGAACTGAGCTGACCGTGTGGGGAAGCTGTTCCAGGAAGTTACTGAATTCATTTAAGGCTGAGCATGGAACTCTGGTGATATGGTTGCCTGTGAATTCAGAGAACCATAACGAGCTGATGAACAAGTCAGGATGCCGTAGACAGAGAAGTGCTGTTGGCAGATCCTGGACTAGTTCTGTACATATTCTTGTCAAAAGCACAATTCTTTTTATTTGGTTGTCTAATACTTAGGGATGTTGCAGAATTTCACATTCTTTTCTTCCGATAAGAAACTTTGAAGTTAATTCTTTCATCTTTTCGCTGCGTTCTCCATGCTCAATCTTAGTATGTTCACTACCTTGGAATGATATGTTTGTTGGTAGTGTATGTCTATTCTTCCCGCTGGTTTGTATGAATGGGTTGTCTTGGAGTACACTTTGATTAGTTAGCCTGAAAGGTTTAGCCCCAAATTCTTATCCAAAGGTCGCTAATCAATGAATTTTGAATTGTAACTTGTATGTATTAGGTGCGGTAGTAGATTAAATTGTTCAAGTTTGGGACGTTTTGTTTTATCCAATAATTTGCCTTTTAAAAAAAATTAGGGGTTCTAACATTTGACGGTTTTCTTCAACTATTTTTTACTGAAACTGATTTGTAGACAAGTTAAAAGCTCTTGAACAATATTGATAAAAGTATTCATCAATACGAGAATAAGCTAAATTTTAAAATTCCAATTTCGACCTCCACTCGATTGTTGAACAACTGTCTCTCATCCGTTAAGTGCTCAGGAGAAAAGAATACCGCAAATTCTTTCTCCAGATAATTTTGGCCTGTATTTAAAATAGTCCAGGTTTTCGGTTATATTGCCAATTAATCGGGGATTTGCATCTATACTTATTTTTCGGGTCATGTTTTAACTTATACCCACTTTACAAAAAAATTGCAGGCGTATCCATTTTTCGCGTAAATTAGACGGGCCTGAAGTTGTTTGTAATTGCTNGACAATATTACCCTTTTACAAGTAGTCAAGCTTCCTCTACTTCCATTCCTATACTGTATACTCACAAATACTCTCTTTCTCTCTCTCTCCCGTTCTTCGCTTACGATCGTCATTGTGCTTTGGTATTCATCGCTTCAACTGTTTGTTCTCCAACAATATTACATATAATCACAGATACATTACAGTGCCTTTACGTTATGTGTATTGTTATTTTTATCTTTTTTTTTGTGATACTCATGTTTTATAGGTTTTTTTTTTTTTTGATATACATGTTTGATCGGTTGTTAGGGGTTAGTTCTATAGTGATTTTGTCATCTATACCTTAATTTTATGGAGCTGATTTTTTTTTGTTTTTTTGTGTTTAATTATTGGTGTTTAAATTTGTGCCTTTGCTGAGTTTCTTTTTGGTAATATGCTGAAGTTTTTGAACGTGTGTGTCTGTTTTGTATTTTGTAACTGGTGAACTTCAGCTTGTTTTTGTTTAGGAGCTGAAGTTTTTTGTTTTGTTATGGTGAACTTCAGCATATTTGGGCGCTTAATTTTTTGTTTTG
>ML400560.1:0-18059 GCA_005239525.1 Nicotiana knightiana | reverse complement strand
TACAAAGTAATGAATAAAAGATGTAGAAATCAATGTTTTGTCACTTCAATGGTTTCTTCTCTTCGAATCCTTCGTCTGCCTTCCAATCCTCGTTAAGTTGTGTTTTAGGAGTCTATTTATATGTTTAGGACAAACCCTAAACGTGTAGGAGACTTCTATTCCAACCAGGAAACACTTAAACTTGTCAAAACTCGGAATTGACCGAAGCAGGGGCCTGGCGTTATGAGGCTAACGCCTGGATAACGCCAGGCTAGGGCTGGCGTTTGGACTCCAACGCCTGGCTAACGCTAGGCTAGGGTTGGCGTTTGGACCCTAACGCCTGGCTAACGCCAGGCATGGGCTGGCTTTTGGACTCTAGCGCCTGGCTAACGCCAGGTGCACTCCCCCTCGCCTCCTGAGCTTATTTTCGATGTATTTGTATCCATTTAGCTCGATTTCCATCTCCAATTCACCTACACATGAAATAGACTCTATTATGCACATAAAAAGTGTATTTTTATCATTAACACACATAAAATGTAGGGCATATAACATGTTAAACCATGAATTCTAGCCTCGCATCAGATGTAAAAGCAATAAGAACCCGGATGGCTTCCATGCGAGCAACAGGAGCAAACGTCTCATCATAGTCAATCCCTTCTTACTGATTGTATCCTTGAACAACAAGCCTTGCTTTGTTCCTTGTGTTGTTTCTATTTTCATCCAACTTATTCCTGAATACCCACCTGGTTCCTATGATGGTTCTATCTGAGGGTCGAGGTACCGGGTGTCAAACCTTGTTTCTCTCAAACTGGTGCAGCTTCTCTTGCATAGCAACGATCCAGTCTGCATCCTTCAGAGCTTCCCTGATATTTTTTGGTTCTATTTGGGATAAGAAGGCTGAAAATTCTAGGGAGTTTCTGGTTTTGGATCTAGTTTGAACTCCTGAATCAAGGGGAGTGATTATGTTATCAAGGGGATGAGAGATTTTGTGTTTCCAATTCGACACTTGGATTTGGTTAGTGGAGGAACTTGGTACATCAGAAGTATTTCCCTGCATTCCTTATTCTGCAACCTGTGGAGTACCTTGCACGGCATCTCCAACTCTTTCTTCAGCTTCAGTAGTAGTAATTGGGGTACCAGGTTCCTCATGTGTATTTGAGGAAGTGGTTGCACTGCCTTCACTTATTTCCCTCATTTGACTCATCATGTCAACTTTCCCATTTGAGACATCCGATATTTCTCCAGGAACCAAAAGTGGTTCATTGTCTTGATCATCAATATTTCTGTCCTTGTTTTGGGAAGGTGTCTCATTGAATAACACGTGAATGCTCTCTTCTACACATTGGGTTCTCTTGTTGTACACTTTGTAGGCTTTGCTATGAGAGGAGTATCCCAAAAAGATTCCTTCATCACTTTTTGCATCAAACCAAGTTGATCCTTCCCATTGTTTAGGACATAAGATTTGCATCCAAAAGCTCTCAAATGAGTTATCTTCAGATTTCTTCCATTGAGCATCTCATAGGGGGTTTTGTTTAGGAGGGTCCTGATCATGCGCATGTTCACCAAATAGCACGCAGTGTTGATTGCCTCAACCTAGAAATTTTTTGCAATCCCACTGTTAATAAGCATTGTTCGTGCCACGTCTTCCAGAGTTCTGTTTTTCCTTTCGACCACACCATTTTGCTGAGGAGTCCTTGGAGTTGAGAAATTGTGAGTGATTCCATTCTCATTGCAAAAATCATCAAATTTTGCATTATCAAATCTGTCTCATGGTCAGATCTGATGCAAGCTACTTTCAACTCCATCTTCACTTGGATTTTCTTGACAAATGCCACAAATACTTTGAAGGTTTCATCTTTTGCTCTAAGAAACAATGTCCAAGTGAATCTTGAGTAGTCATCCACAATCACGAAAATGTACTTCTTTCCACCCCTGCTTGGAATCCTCATTGGACCACACATATCCATGTGAAGCAGTTCCAGAGGTTTTGATGTGCTAACATCCTTCTTTGGCTTGAAGGGTGATTTCACATGTTTTCCTANTATTCAACAAAGAGAAGCTTGCATGACCCATTCTTCTATGCCATAGTTCTGCATCATCATCAACTGCCTTTAAGCAGTTTACCTCACCAGCTTCCAGTGATTCAAGGTCAGCAACATAGATGTTCTTGTGCCACTTGGCTATCAACACTACTTCATCAATTACTAGGCTAGTAACTGTACATACTTTGGATAAGAATTCAACTTTGTTTCCTTTATCGCAGATTTGTGAGACACTCAAGAGACTATACTTCAAACCGTCCACATAGTACACATTCTCAATTGAGTGCTCAAGAGATCTTCCAACCCTTCCAACACCGAGAATGTACCCCCTTTTGCCATTGCCAAAGGATACATCTTCTCCTTGTAGGGCTTTCAGTGAGTGAAAATTCGTAGTGTTTCCAGTCATGTGCTTTGAGTATCCACTGTCCATGATCCATTGCAGCCCTGTTTCTCTCACTGGTCCCTCATCATTTTCACCCTCTTCATCATCATCAGACTGAGCCATTAGCGCGAACAGTGAATCATACTCCTTCGCCTCGTTTTCTACTGCTATCATAAAACGGTTACCTGCTTCTGGTTCCTCTTCTGATTCACTAGAGGAATCTCCCCAAGCAACAAGATCTTGCTTCACAACATTGTCAGCAACACTTTTCCGACTGAGTTGTTTGTCGGGAACCTGGTTCCTCTTGGCTGTTTTGTCAGCGTTGTGCTTGTA
This sequence comes from Nicotiana knightiana, assembly GCA_005239525.1. NCBI lineage: Eukaryota > Viridiplantae > Streptophyta > Magnoliopsida > Solanales > Solanaceae > Nicotiana > Nicotiana knightiana. The sequence goes on along the minus strand of ML400560.1, from coordinate 15,320 downwards.
GGGCTCCTTCTTCAGCAGTGGATAGTCTTTGATGAAGTGTCCAGGTTTTCCACACTTGTGGAAGAGATCATAGTTCCTTGATTTGATTGAACTACCTCTTCTTGGTATACCGCCATTACCTCTAACCATCTTTTGAAATCTCTTAGTAAGATAGGCCATGTCACCATCTTCTTCACTTGAGTCATTTTCTTCAGATTTTAGAACCAGGTTCTTTTCCCTTTTTGGTTCCCTTCTCTCACTGTCTTTTTTCTTCTTCAACTCATATGTCTTTAGATTCCCAACCAACTCATCCACTGTTAGAGTTTGTAAGTCTTTTGCGTCAGTAATAACATTCACTTTGCTTTCCCAAGAACCAGGTAAGACACTCAGAATCTTCCGAACCAGCTTGTTTCTGGGAATTATTTCACCTAGAGAGTGAAGTTCATTTATGATGGATGTGAATCTAGTATGCATGTCTTGTATAGACTCATTATCCTTCATTCGGAAGAGCTCGTACTCAATTGTGAGCATGTCAATCTTGGATTGCTTGACCTGAGTTGTTCCTTCGTGAGTAGTTTGCAAAGCCTCCTATATCTCTTTTGCTGATTGGCAGGCTGAGATTCTGTTGTACTCATCAGGTCCTATTCCGCATACCAAGATTTTCTTGGCATGGAAGTTCTTATCAATAGCCTTCTTATCAACTTCACTCTATTCTTTCCTTGTTTTAGGCACCAATGGCCCATCTTCTCCAAACTTTCTTCATAGGGACGTGTGGATCATCACAAATGACATCCCATAGTTCGGAATCTTCAGCCATTATAAAGTCGTGCATACGAGTTTTCCACCACCCGTAATATTGACCATTGAAACTAGAAGGTCGATATGTTGACTGTCCTTCTTCAAAGTTTGGTGGAGCAGCCATTACAGATCCTTTCTAGGTGTTAACCTTTTAGAAATAACCTACTATGATACCAATTGATAGTTTCTAGGACTCCACAAATTGTAAAAAGACCTGGTCCTTTACCAGTTTCCTTAGAGTTATCGATAAAGACAATAAGTAAAAGAGGCACATGATTTTTACGTGGAAAAATCCCAACTTAAGGGGACAAAAACCACGACCTACACTAGTAGGATTTCAACTTCACTAACTTGTAATCTCAGCTATTACAAGCCACTTTGTAATGACTCTCTTACAAAGACTTTGACACACTAACTTGTAATACACTTATTACAAGCCACTTTGTTACTCACTAGTGACAAAGACTTTAACTTATGACTACACTAGTCACAACACAAACACTGATGGTTTATGGTTTTAGGATTCCTAATACAAGGCTTCTACGAAAGCAAGATAGGATACAATAGAAAGCAAAACACAAGATTACAACTCAATTAATGGACGCCTAAGACACGTAGTGAAACTAGTCCGTTTTAGTGGAGTTGTCTTCTTGTTCTTGACACACTTGAGCCTTCAATGTTGGAGCAGATCTTCAATGTTGTGAAGAATGTTAGTAAATGCTCAAGTGAATATCTTGTTTGTCTTCAAACAAGATATTATATCCCTAGGACATCCCAAGAAGGATGCCCATGCTTAGTTGGTACAATCTTCAACCAATGAGAAGTGACTGCTGCACTGTTACTGCTATGTAGCGTGTACAGTTACAAGCAGTCACTATTCTGTTATAGCTTTCCAGCTGTAGAGTTGACATGTACTTCCGTCAGTGAGAATGTTAAGGTATCAGGTCCCTAATCTGTTCCCTGTGAGTTCAGATGTACACTGCCCAGATTTCTTGAGTTCATGCTGACTGATTGTGTTGGTTACGCATCAGGTCCTTTATCTGATTCTTTACATAAAAGTTTGTTAGATCATCAAAGCAGAATACTAACGCATCAATCTGTAAATTTTATATATACTAACGCTTTAAAAATGACTCACTTAGATGATACTTTCTTCAAAAGAAAACCTCACAATCTATTTTTCTATAAAATAACTTCAACACTTGCAATAGTTTCTAAAAAGGTAAAACCAAAACCAATCATGGCAAAAAGAATTTCTAATCTAGATTCCGGTGCAACTTACAGCTTTGGATTGATTCAAGTGTTAAAACACAGTCGTATACTCCATCTAGCAGTTTTTCTTCTTCTTCTACTTAAACAAACATAAATTAAGTTTTATTAACTCAATGTTCCAGGATGTTTGCTCATAAGATCATATGGAAGTAACATCTACATATATAATTAATTAATGTGTCTTTGTAATTGGTCGTTCATATTGAATATACAAAAAATTTCTTTTTTCAACACAAGATACGCTAGCAAAGATAAGTATATGTAAAATTTACATTAGGCAAGCTGATTTTGTTATTACATAAGAAAATACCGATTGTACATGATGTTCAAAGTATGTCGCTCCTTTTAAAATTTAAGAAATGCACCACTCCTTAATAATAAGAAGAACTATAAGCTTCTTTTTAATGAATAACCAGATCAAATTAGTGAATGCAAAGATTTGCTTTGAAGTATAATGAGGGACTACTATGGAATAAGGGATTCTTTGGTTCCAAAGATGGTTACTTGGGATTAATAGTCTTGTTATCCCCACGACTCCAGGGTTATAGGTGAGGATGTCGACTTTCTGACCAACCCGCTCTTATCGATATATATGAGTTAATTAATCAATATCATTATTTTGATAACATGCGGATATCATTTTGATATTCATAACCAAATATGGAATAAATACAAGGAGTATTATCACTTTTAGCCTATGTCAGAAACTATTTACATATGGTAATCGAAAATATGTATAAAATTTGTATAATTTTTGTATATAATATACAGAATGTATATATATTCAAAAAATATAAAAATTTTATATATTATTTCGGCTATTATTTTTACAGCGGCTATACAGTGTCATTTTTCCTAAATACAATTTAAAATCCATATCGGAATTATATTATTAATCCCAGTAACTAAACGATTCAAGTGAATAACATAATGGTTGAGTTACCAAATTTGACTCTTTTTTAAATATAAAAATATGTTGTCAAACTAAAAATTGGATGATCTCAGCAGTTTATTGGCCTTTGGTTCTCAAACACGGGCACCCAAATGGAGCGAAAGGACACAGTTCATTTTCCTGTCCCCTTCTGGCACATTCAAAAACCTTGGGTCCACTCTGTTTCTCGTTGCAACTCAATTGGGATTGTACCGTACATTCTCTTCCCTTTACTTGAGCTCAACTGTGGTAGCTGTTTCCAAGATTTTTCTCTGTTGTTCTTCTGCTTCCTGACTTCCCCATTCATTCTTGAAGCTGGGCTGGAATTTAAGGTAGAATTCATGAATTTTAACTATTGATTCATAGATGATTTTCTACTTATTTGTTTAGGAGCTGTAGGTGTTTTCTTGGCAGGATTGTCCAATTGATATCTGTAAATTATTATGATTCATGTGAACTCTTTATGCCAGGGAACTCAATTTATAATGAATGTTACTCTCTATTTTAGGGTTCGTTGTTCAAGTAAAAGTGGCTTTTGATAGTGGGTCGATGAGTATGAAATTGGTGGGGTGAAATGAAAACAAGATTTAATCTTGGTTATGCATTTCGAATACTGAAAAATAAATGACCTAAAGTGGTAATAGTTAGTGAAAGAATAAGAGTTGGACAAATGGTTGAAGTAATTACATATCTAACAATCCAATAGTGGAAGTCTTTGTAATACTTTGAACCATTCATGAAGATTGCAGTGGAAATGTAAAAAACGTTTACTCCTTTGCAATTAAGTAATTGGAGCCTGGAAGGAGCTATGGAGCAAGAGTTAGGTGGAATGTATATCAATACCAGGTAAATGCTGATTAAGTTTGAGTTCTTTGACATGTGGGTTTCCCTAAAAAAAAAAAGAGTTGTTAGAACCTCATGCGGAGAGAAATGGAGTCGTGATACTTAGCATCGAATTACAACTCATGTTTATGTAACATGTGGTTATGAAAACTGTTGGGAAGCAAGTCAGGCTAATAGAAGGAAAATATAATTAATTGAGAAAATAAATAAATTTTACAAGATAAGACAAAGCTAAATTTACGTGGTTTGACAATTTTTGCCTACTCCACAATCATACAGAGAATAATTTTTATTGCTGAAGAGAAAAGAAGAAATTATGATGAGATGATTTGCAAATGAGACTTATATAGGTTTCAAAATACGCCGATGATGTAATCGATACACTATAGGAATGATATGCAGAGATGTATTCTCTCGCCTGACAAGCTATTTCACATTTTTCTTCTTTGCAGACATTGCAAAGTTATCACTTGCCTAACTTTTGCATTTTTATCTCTTTGTCCTTTTCCATTTTTTCTTTTCTTTCTTTGTACGTGGTTTGTTCCCATCAATTTCTCCCTCAAACCCATGTACATCAATGAAAAAAAATACAATTTCTAGTGTGGCGCGTTTATATTATTAGTCCTAAAGGCCAATTGAGGCAATACATAACCTCAACTTATTAACATCAACTATTTTTGGTGAACATGCTGACAAGGTTCTTCAATTCTTGAACGTTTCTTCACTTGTCAACTCGCGGAGATGGTGATACCTTAGCTAGATGTACATCGATCTTACTTGAAATACTTGATTCTTGGAAAGATGAATTGCACTTTGACTATCAGTGAAGAGTTCACAGTGGTCTTGTTCTTTACCCAACTATTTTAGAAAGTTCTTGAGCAAAATCATCCCTTTTCCAGCTTTTATGATTACCATCAGGTTCAATCATGATAGGAAGACCAGAAACACCCCCACTAGGAAGTACCTTAATCAGGAGAAATCACCAAAGATAGTTGAAGAAAGAAAGTACATGAAATTTGATGTATGTTATGATATATACTAGTCCTGACAGATAGACCTATTTAGTTGGAGTTGTCAATACATACATGTTAGATCCAGAACAAGGCATTTCGAGTAATGCACTTTGTTTTAAAAGGAGCAATGTTATCTTACAAGGTTTTTCTGATGCAAACTTGGCGGTGATCTGGGCAGCCCGGTGCACGAAGCTCCCGCTATACACGGTGATCTGGATAGCCAAAACAGTACTATAGGCTATGTGTTCACCTGAGGTGGTACTGCCGGTAGTTGGATGTCCAGACTTCAGAATAGTATTGTTCTATCTATCACTTAGTAGAATTCATGGCAATCTTAGAAGCTGAAAAGAAATTATTTGGCTTAAGAACTTTTTGAAAGAGTTGGGTAAAGAGCATGACTACTGCGAACTCTTCGGTAATAGTTAATGTGCAATTCGTCTTGCCAAGAATTTAGTATTTCATGCAAGATCAGAACATTTCCAGCTGAGGATCATCATATCCTATAGTTGATAAGTGAAGAGACTTTTTTCCTGCAGAAGATACAAGGATCAAAAAGCCCCGCCAACATGTTGACCAAAGTAGTCAGTGTTGATAAGCCGAAGCTATGTATAGTCTCCATTGTCCTTTAAAACTAATAATGTGAAGGCACCACACTAGGGAATAGTAATTCTTTTTCTTTAATGTACATGTGATTGAAGGGGAGATTGATGGGCACAAATCATGTACAAATATAAAAGTAAGAAAAGAAAGAAAGAAAAAAATTGAAATAAGACAAAGAGAAAAAGAGCAAACACAAAAGGCAAATGATGACTTTGCAATGTCTGCAAAGAAAAAAATAATAATGTGAAATAGCTTGTGAGGTGAGAGACTTTATCTCTAAATTTCATTCCTATGACACACGCGATTACATCAACGGGAATTCTAAAACCTATACATATGTCTCTGCCCCTCATTTGCAAATTATCTCATCACAATTTATTCTTATCTCTTTAGCAATAAAACTTGTTCTCTACGTGGTCGTAGAGTAGGCAAAAATTGCCGAACAACATAAATCTTGTTCTGTTTTGTGGAATTTATTGATTTTCTCTTTCATTATTTTCTTCTATTAGCCTGACACGCTTCTCTTTGTAATAGTCTGAACCATTCATGAACATTACAATGAAAATGGCTAAAACATTTACGAATGTACAATTAAGTATCTGTACATGAGCTACCAAGCTGGAGTTAGGTAGAATGTTGTGTACTGATTACAAACAAGAAGCAATACCAAGGAAATGCTAATAAAGTTTGAGTTCTTTGACATGTGGGTTTCCGTTAAAAAAAAGGAGTTGTCAGAATCTTATGCTCAGTGTTATCAAAGGCGAAAAACGCAAAAAAGCTCTTAGGTCCGTTGGGGCTTTAAGCGACGCATAAGGCTCAAATGGAGAAAATTACAAAAATGTGTGGGTAGTCCAACACTAATAATAATACACATAATATAACAAATATATGGACGAATAAAATTGGAAAAATTTACGATAAAGTGAAATATCAATTATCAGTGTCGTCTCTTCAGGATTCGCTTATTGGCAAGGAAAAGTATGCCTTAGAGCCTTGATGAAGACACTGAAGCGCACGCTAAGTGAAGTGAAGCAGAGTGCTCAACATGTTTTGCCTCGCTTAAGCGCGCATTTGACAACACTGCTTGTGCGGAGAGAAGATGAGTGTGATACGTAGCATCAAATTAAAACTCATGTTTGTGTAACAAGTGGTTTTGAAAACAAGAGAGAAAATTGAGGAATTGACATATCTTGACTACAAGTAAGAGGACAGTTTGTTGCGGTACATTATGAAGAGGATTCTGTGATGGTTGGGGTGAAGGGATAATCATGTTGCAAAGAATTGTCTCCGGAATGTGCAGAAGAAACAGATACTGTATCTTAGGCCTCTTGGTATTTAAGTACCAGATAATGGGTGGTGCCAGAAGAACCATGCTACCATGATGGTTTGACTTTTTCTCATGAAACTTCTTGGAAAATGTTATTTTTACAGGGGGGTTTGAGTTACGTGTCAAGCAAATACACTAGTTGTTTTATACACTATAAGGGACCTTATCAATCAATATAAATATTTGTATATTAACATGATGAATTTACATGGTGAAATTCCAATTTCTATGTGCATTTCTGTTGTATCATGTCCTTACATACTGCTACCTTTGCGTTATTTGAGGGCTACGAGAAGTCTTTAGTCTCGGTTCCCCTACATCTGATCATTTTCGGATAATGAAGGATTTAATAACCATTCATCAAAGGACTCCCTTCTGAGATATTGATCTTCATAAGTCAACGTTGTTACTTGTGCTGATTGTTTGGTTCCTTTTTGGGGTATATGATGCCTTAATAAGTTGCTACCCTGGAAAAGGCACATAATTGAAAATTTCTAATGGCTGCTTCCTCTTTCCGGAAGCAGAACAAACAGTTCTAGACTCTTCTATCTTTCAACCTGTTTCTTTCTTATTCTAGTCCAGCTTACCACTAGTGTATTTTTCACATGCATTACGTGCCTAATGAAATATTATCTAGAGAAGTGGTAATGTAGTGATGATATTTAAGAGAGATTGTATAGATAGGGTTCATAATATGTACTAAAAAGGGGAATGTAATCTTAGGATTTGTATACATCAAAGTAAATGTTTGTTTCATGGGATTAAGGTAGAGTTTGAGTGAGGATTACTTTATTCTAGATAGTCTTGCCTTTCGTTTATGACTGCAGCCTCCCTGTTCGTGTTTTACTAGGAACGGCAAGAGTACCATAATCACATGAAACATGGATATCGTATATAAATGTATGCAAACTCTATGATCACCTTGTTCATTTGTACGTAATCACATTGACAATTTGATGTTTTTCTTTTACTCTAACACACTTCTTAGTCGCTGAGTGACCACCCACTTCAGAGGAAACTCTGGGATAATTTGCTCATCAGGAATCAAATATGAGGCAATTGTCAAGTTCTAGAGCAGTTTCTTTTTGAACTTAATGAGAGTGTGTCTTAACATTATAGTTTTATTAATTGTTGTGTCAAGTAGTAAATCTTCTCTAGCTTTGGCTAACCAAATTCTCGTATTTGATCCTTGATCTATGCATTAACTGAAAAAGGAGGATATTGAACCTCTTAGTAAGCTAGTTTTGGAATATTAATTCGGTAAGTTCACGTCGTCATGGTATAATGTGGAGCAGCTCCTACTAGTAAAAAATAACAGAGAGATATTTAAGTTTATGGGATCCATCCACTGTAGACTTTAGCTTTGCGACCTTATGTTTGCTAGGAAATTACTTAGTGTGACATAATCTAATGTCGGTGTCTAGAGTTTTATTTTCGCATTTGTCCATTTAATCATTTTGTTATTATCATTACGACCATTGTTGTTTTTGTCGTCACCATCGTTGTTATTTAGATTTGCCTCATTAATGCTAAGATCGATTAACTGTTTCTCACGCTGTGCTTTATGGCGCAGGGATGCTAGGAAAATCATTTGCTTCTCCTTTGCTGACCTTTAACTCCGCATCATGCTTCTCCTCTCCTGGTGTGAGTATTACTTCTGCCTTATATTTTTCTTTCCTTTTGCATTTTGGTAGAAATCATTGAGTGGTTAGTTTCGTTTCAAGGGTTAGAAATTGTGGTATTTAATCTCAATATTCCTGAGTTATGCCGGGGTTACTAGACTCTAAATTACTATGTTGTCTCCTTCGTGATCTATATCTTTCTTTTATTTCTGTTTTATTTTATGTGACGATGCTTAATAGATACAGAGTATGAGATGTTACAATATCAGTTGAAAAGTAGATAGAGAAAACATCACACGAAGTGAATAGTTAAATAAATTTAATTTTCTGATAGTTGTATAGAGTAATAGTATGAATGGAACAACCAATGGTTTGGTCTATGGTCAATGAAGTGGATGAACATCAGCGTAACCGGTGTTCAAATTCTAGTAAAGACAAAAAATGCTTTTACTGATTGGAGGTAGCATATATCCACCGGAATAAGTGAGGTGCACCCAATGGCCTGGACACCACTGGTACAAAAAAAAAGTATTAATGAAATGGTGTCAAATTATTTGAAACAATCAAAAGGGAAAAGGCGTCATATAAGTTGCAAAAGAGAATATTTTATTTCATTTTTGAATTTATTGGTTAATAACTAATTTTATCTTTGTTATTCTCTTGGTACTTGTGTACTTACAGACTCCATATGTGATGTTACAAAATCTTCAGCTAGTATATGATGGTGGAATGCCTATATCATCTTATGATGTTACAAAATCTAGTGGAAGGAAAGAGTAGTTCTCTGACATGCTTTTAGTTTTAGGTTCGGAAAAGGGTCAAACAAAGAAGAGTAGATATAGGACTTTCATATAGTTGACCCCCAACTAGTTTGAGACCGAGATATAATTGATTGATGGATCAATTGATGCTTTTAGATTTGAAATCTTGGAAAGGCTGCATACCTAAGTTGCTCCGACATGGCAGTTTAGGTGTCGTACCCGTGTCGACACGACACTAGTATGGGTGTGGGTATGGGATCCGTACCGGATTTGGTCAAACACTTTTGGATACTTTGACCGCGACGGACGGAAAAATCCGAGACGAGATTTAATTTGATTCCCGAAATCAGTACCAAAACTAGGGCGAATTTGAAGAAAATAGCATATCTTATCCAGGAAATCAATTCTTTACTTATCTACAACTTGAGAATAAAAAAGAAATCCACACTTTACAAGCTATACATAAGTATTCCACCAAATTCCTCATAATTTAAATTTTTTTTGATTTTTTTGAATTATTTTTAGTAGGATCCTCACATCCGTATCCGTATTACGATCCTTATCCCCGAATCTTAGAATTTACATCTAGAAGGATCCAACCTCTAGATCCGCACCCGTGTCGGACACGCGCACCCGTGTCCGAGCAACTTAGCTGCATACTTTTAAGTTGAAAAGAATTCATAACCTTGCATTTTGAAACAAGCGTGTATCAGATTCCGCCTAAGCAAGATCCGTAGAAAGATGGTGAAGGTTAATTTAACTCCTGTGAGATGATGATTTTCCGAAGAATGGTTATTTCAGGATATTGATATAGCTGATCCAACTAGTTTGGGATCGAGGAGTAGTAGTTTTATTGTTGTTTTTGATAATGACAAAATCATTCATTTCTTCCGTGATGTTCAGTCTTGAATATCAGCCCAATATACTCTCTGGTGAAAGTAGCTTATAATACCTTTTTCTTACTTAACAGTGTGATTCCGGTTCAACAGCAGCAAACAATCTAGTAGGGTATTTAAATTGTTGGAATAACATTACATCAAATGTCACCAAAGGATCTTGGACATCTGATTATTATTTGTCCAAGAAATGGAAGTTGCATTCAACAGCTATTGACAATATAGTATTAACTGAAGAAGAGATGAAAACATGGAATGATAGCAGACAAGCTCTGTCGGCATTCAAATTTAGCCCAGAGGAGGAAGACAAAATCTTAGGAAAAGCATTTGGCCAGATACATTCGCCTTATTGGTATGAAGAACGGAAGAAGGAGGTGCCAAGACTTGAAGTTGTGAATGAGATATTGAATTATCTAAGGAGCTTAAGCCTTACCGATGATGATCTCACTAAACTTCTTAAGAAATTCCCAGAAGTTCTTGGATGTAGCCTTGAAGATGAAATAAAAAACAATGTGGAAATCTTGGCGAAACAATGGGGAATTGAAGGTAAAACTCTGACAAAAGTGCTGCTTCGAAATCCAAAAGTTTTAGGCTACAACGTCGATTGCAAAGGTGATTGTGTGGCTAAATGCACTCGCTGTTGGGCTCGGTTCTAACTGTATTCTTTTTGTTTCATTCTCATCCTTTTTTTTTTCTTTCTTTTCTTCTTCTTTATGTATAATGAATGTTTCACACATAATCATTCTTCAAACCTTGTATCTAATTATACATGATGAGGATAATCGAGTGGTAAAGCTGTTATCCCGCATCATAGGGTTCTAAGATTTGATTTTCACCAAATCTTTATGTTTGTCGTAAACTTAAAATATTATATTAAATATTGAAAAGCAACACCACCCCGTTCCCCTGGAAAAGTGAAAAGGAAAAACTTCTAATTAAGTGCAGATGGATCTTTCTTGGCTATAACGAACAAGTTGTTAATTACTGTAGTCAGGTACTAGGATTCATTTCTGGTGACCTTCATGTCAATTGAGGGGCTATGTGCACATATAGCCATTAATAGCACATGTCTTTACTTTTAAGCCATTGTTTTAAATGTCTTTAGTCTTTAGCCACTGTTTTAATAAACTTTTACCCGTCTGGATGAAAATAACCTTCTGTTATAAGCTTATACCTACGCTCCTTATTAACGATCAGCAGCAACAACAACTCAAACTAAACGTAACTAACTTGCAGAGGTTGTGATCGTTCAAAATTGCAGAAGCTTCTCTTCCGATTTCAAACTAGAGAATTCAACTTTCTTGTCCAAAATTCGACATAAAATACCTATGATTTGGAGAAAAAGTGGTCTTAGGAGAATCACGTAGAGGGGTTCTTGTGTTTTGAAGTTTTGAAAAATGAGTAAAATCCCGCCTAAGTCAAGATTTACTAGGTGCACATGTCACATTTGCGACCTGAGCTTTGCAATTGCGAAGCTCGCAAATGCGAGAAAAGTATCGCAAATGCGAAACTGTCGCATTTCAGTAGCCTTCGCAAATGCGAGTAATTTGTTCGCAATTGCGAACATCAAACTTCCGCAAATGCGAGACTGCTCAGTCCTAGCCCATGCTCGCAAATGCGATGCTTTTTTGCAAATGCGAGGCTCGCATTTGTGAGCCAGACCTCGCAATTGCGAGACCTGCAGACTTGAAGCACACCGGAAACTTTTCCTAAGTTCATTTCACTTCGTAGCCTATCTGAAACTCACCCGAGCCCTCGTGGCTCCAAACCAAACATGCACACAAGTATAAAAACATCATACGAACTTGCTCGTGCGATCAAACCGCCAAAATAACACCTAGAATTATGAATTTAGCACCAAATCACATGAAATTCCCAAGAACAATTTGAAATTCCTATTTTCACAACCGGACGCCCGAATCACATCAAATCAGTTTCGTTTCTCACCAAATTTCACAGAAAAGTTAAAACTATCATAACAGACCTGTACCGGGCTCCGTAACCAAAATAAGGACCCGATACCAACAAGATCAAACATTAACCAATTTCTTAAAACCATTAAAATTTTAGTCTTTCAATTTTCAACAAAAATTCATATCTCCAGCTAGGGACCTCGGAATTAGATTCTGGGCATACGCCTAGGTCCCATATTTCACTATGGACCCACCGGAACCATCAAAACACGGGTCCGGGTCTGTTTACTCAAAACGTTGACTGAAGTCAACTAAAATCAATGTTTAATGCCAAAAATTATTATTTCATCAAATTTCAACATAAAAGCTTTCTAGAAACACGCCCGGACTATGCACGCAAATCGAGAATGGTAAAAATGAGATTTTTAAGGCTAAAGAGCGCAGAATTGAGTTCTAAAACATAAGATGACCTATTGGATCATCACAATCTCCACCTCTAAAAAAACCGTTCGTCCTCGAACGAACATTGAAAAGTACCTGAACTGGTGAATAAGTGGGGATATCTACTCCGCATGTCCGACTCGGACTCCCAAGTAGCTACCTCAACAGGCTGGCCTCTCCACTGCACTCGAATTGAAGGATAACTCTTTGACTTCAACTGACGATCATGCCGGTCTAGAATAGCCACCGACTTCTCCTCATAAGTCAAATCATTGTCCAACAGGACCGAACTAAAATCTAACATGTCGATAGGTTCATCATGATACTTTCGGAGCATGGACACATGGAACACTAGATGAACTGTTGATAACCCTGGAGGTAACGCAAGTCTATAAGACACCTCTCCAACTCTCTAGAGAATCTCAAAAGGCCCAATATATCTAAAGCTCAGCTTACCCTTCTTTCTAAACTTGATGACACCCTTCATGGGTGACACCCGAAGCCACACCCTCTCCCCGACCATGAATGCCACATCACAAACTTTACGATCGGTATAACTCTTCTACCTGGACTGAGCTATGCAAAGTCAATCCTGTATAATATTGACCTTCTCCAATGCCTCCTGAACAATCAAGCCTCCCCCAGCTCAAACCACCCAATCAACGACCTGCACCGTCTTCCATAATGCCTCATAGGGAGCCATGTGAATGCTCAACTGGTAGTTTCTGTTGTAGGTGAACTCTTCAAGGGGAAAGAGCTGATCCCACGATCCTCCGAAGTCTAAAACACAAGCGTGGAGAATATCTTTAAAGATCTGAATAGTACGCTCGGACTGCCCGTCCGTATGAGGATGAAATGTTGTGCTCAGCCCCACTCGCGTACCCAACTCACGTTGTACTGCCCTCCAGAAATGCGAGCTAAACTGCGTAACTCGATCAGAATTGATAGAAACGGGCACACCATGAAGGAAGAGGATCTTCTCAATATAAATCTCCACCAACTACTCCTAAGAATAGGTAACTGCCACAGGAATGAAGCGTGTTGACTTACTCAGCCTATCCACAATGACCCAAATGGCGTCGAACTTCCACTATGTCCATGGGAGTCCAACAACAAAGCCTAGAGTGATATGCTCCCACTTCTACTCAGGAATCTCTATCTATTGAAGCAAACCACCGGGCCTCTGATGTTAATACTTCACCTGCTGACACTTCACGCACTGAGCTACATAAGAAACTATATCCTTCTTCATCCTCCTCCACCAATAATGCTTTCGCAAGTCCTGGTACATCTTGGCGGTGCCCAGGTGAATAGAATACCAAGAAATGTGGGCCTCCTCAAGGATCAACTCACGAAGCTCATCAACATTAGGCACACATACGCGACTCTACATCTTCAAAACTTGGTCATCTCCAACAGTAACTTGCTTGGCACCACAGTGTTGCGCTGTGTCCCTACGGACCAACAATAGAGGGTCGTCATACTGCCGATCTCTGATGTGCTCAAACAAGGAAGACCGAGCGACGGTACAAGCTAGAACACGGCTAGGCTATGAAATATCCAACCTCACAAACTGGTTGGCTAAAGTCTGAGTATCTAAAGCTAGTGGCGTCTCACCGGCTGGAATGAACGTAGGATTGCCCATACTCACTGCATTCCTACTCAATGCGTCGGCTACCATATTGGCCTTCCCCGGATAATACACATGGTGATATCATATTATTTCAATAACCCCAACCACCTGCTCTGCCTCAAATTGAGATCCTTTTTCTTGAACAAATACTGAAGGTTGCGCTTATCCGTGAAAACCTCACACGACACTCCATAAAAATAGTGCCTCCAAATCTTTAACGCATTAACAATGGCTGCCAATTCTAAATCACGAATATGGTAATTCTTCTCATGAACCTTCAACTGCCGAGACACATATGCAATCACCCTACCCTCCTACATCAATACTGCTCCGAGCCTAACACGGGAGGCATCACAATATACCATGTAAGATCCTGAACTTGATGGTAACACCAACACTGGTGTTGTAGTCAAAGTTGTCTTGAGCTTCTGAAAGCTCGCCCCACACTCGGCTGACCATCTGAACGAGGCACCTTTCTGGGTAAACCTGGTCAACGTGGCTGCTATAGATGAAAAGCCCTCCACAAATCGACGGTAATAACCCGCCAAACCCAAGAATCTCCTTATCTCCATGGCTGAAGTAGGTCTAGCCCATTTCTTGACTGCCTCAATCTTCTTAGGATCTACCCGAATACCCTCTGCTGACACCACGTGGCCCAAGAAAGCGATTGAACCCAACCAAAACTCGCTCTTCAAAAATTTAGCATACAACTGATTGTCCCTCAAAGTCTGGAGCACTATCCTGAGGTGCTGCTCATGCTTCTCCCGACTGCGAGAGTATATCAAGATGTCATCAATAAGAAAAATCACAAAGGAATCCAAATAAGTCTTGAACACTTGGTTCATCAAATCCATAAATGTTGTTAGGGCATTGGTCATTCCAAAGGACATCATTAGAAACTCATAGTGCCCGTACCGCGTCCGAAAATCTGTCTTAGGGACATCGGATGCCCTAATCCTCAACTGGTGGTAGCCAGATCTCAAATCAATCTTCGAAAACACCTTGGCACCTTAAAGCTGATTAAATTAATCATCAATCCTCGGCAACGAATACTTGTTCTTGATGGTGACTTTGTTCAACTACCGATAATCTATACACATCGTCATAGACCTATCCTTCTTCTTCACAAACAAAACCGGTGCACCCTAGGGCTAGACGCTAGGTCTAATAAATCCATTATCAATCAAATCCTGCAACTGTTCCTTCAATTCTTTCAACTCTGGTGAGTCCATCCGGTATGGCGGAATATAAATGGGTTGAGTGCCCGGAGCCAAATCATTACAAAAGCCAA
>ML400558.1:0-71899 GCA_005239525.1 Nicotiana knightiana | reverse complement strand
ACATGTTTTTGCCCGAGGGGCTACTTATGATTTTACTACTTTCACTCTGAGCTTATGAAATATTTTTTGCCTGAGGGGCCTCTATATGATTCTATGTTATATTGTTGGAAAGAAATGTTGTGCATCTTGTGAATTGATGATATTGATTTTATGTGTTTCTTGTTGCTCAGACCTGATTTATTTTCATTACTCCCTGCATCGTGTGTGCAGATCCAGGTGTTAGGGCAAGGTGAGCTGTCTATCTGTTCCAGAGATTCTCGGAGGTTTGCGAGGTAGCTGCATGCGTCTGCAGTCCTGCTCCCTCTCCTGCTTACTATTACAGAATTTATTTTCGTTTGAGTTGTATATTTTATGTAGATACTCATGACCAATGACTCTGGGTTCTCGGGGATTGTATTTAATGTTCAGTATAGATTTAACTGTGTTATAAATGTTTAAAGGAAACCTTTATGGGTAATCGATATAGTAAATATGTAAATGGAAGCTTATTATGATTTGAGTTTGGGTTTTGGATGGCCTTCCATGATAGGTGCTATCACGACTGGTCTGGTTTTGGGGTCGTGACAAAAGTGATGGATAGAAATGTTAGCAGGAAATAAGAAGAGAGCTAATAAAGCATTAAGAGTAAGATCTGATACATGAGTGACAACGGTAGGTAAAAAAAAGATGACAGTATTACAGAGTCTAGTCAAGTGAAGGAAAAGACAAGAGGTGACAGGCCTTGAGACAACAAAAGAGTATAGGACATAAAGTCATATCCTCACTTCGAGAAATAAGTTCGTGACTCCAACGCAACTATCGAAAGGAAAAAAGTTAGACCCCAGAGTAATAGAACCAGTACGGATTGGTGAATGAGATAAACTAAACATGAATTAGGGACTGATTGATAACAGTCGGCATCATGGGAAATTTAGAATGCAGTCCGGCAATAATAGAATGTACAACAGAATAAGATCCATGATGAATTCAGAAAACGGTCAATTTAGGGAGACGCTTCCCTAAAGCAAGCAATATGAGCAATGTTGAGCTTAAGGAACTGTATGTGCCAGTTATACTAAGTGTCACCATCGCAAGTGAGGAATTTTGTTATCCTTGGTACAGAAGGATTACCACAAGGCTAGTAAGGGTCATAGATGATGTGAAAGGACGCCAAAGATGAAGAGGAAAAATATCTATAGGCGGGTCATCATACCTCCAAGTCTTAGTACTCCCCTAAAGGGGGGAATATGGAATGATAAAGGAAGAATGCAATAAAAATGAGAAAGGGATGAGATTGCTCTTATCCAAATGTTAAAAATGCTATGATTCCAGAACATTAAGTAAGCACGACGTCAAAAAAAAAGGGAGTAAGTGTTCCTGCATGGGATGTTATTAATAGATAAGGAGCTAGTATGTGAGGTAAGTTAAGACAAGAAAATAACCCAAGAAAGATTACGCGGAATATGGATATGAGAATGGCTGACGAATAATTAATAGTTGATTCCGGAAAAGCCTAGTCATGACTAGACAAGAAGTTACAGACAAATCATCAGATCATGCAAGATAAATGTAGTAAAACCCCAACATGGAGGATTCAACCTCGCAGTAATGTCATTATAACACTTGAGGTATATTCAAATAGGAGTCGAGGTAGTTAAAGGTACCGTAAGAGTGTTACGGGGATAAAATAAAGTGCCACCATAAAGAAAATCAAAATATTAGTTTAGGAGTAGCACAAGGGCGTGGAGATAAGTAACTACGGATAATTATAAGCAAGGAAGGACATCAAAAGATCCGTAATAATCTCACATATATACAAGAGTCAGAGGGTCTTCCCTATGTACCACAATGAAAGACTAGCTGAGGAAGTAAGGAACAAGGCTTCAACCTAAGCTCAGTGAACCAAAGAGGGAATGGTCTTATAATAACAGTATAGTAACAACATTGCATGTACTCCATAAGAAAGTGGCACATATCGTGGATAATGAACGGGAAGTAAAATAAAAATGATATTCAAGATCATATGAGTTGTATGGAATTCCAATATGCATGGGCACCAAGATAAGCTAAGTATGCACACAAAAAGGGGGCAGAAAGACCAAAAAAAGATAATTGCTTACGTTTGAAGAAAGTTGAGATGGAACAAAAAGAATTATTTGATTCATGATCCAGAGTTAGTTACGTATGACCGCACTTAAGAGTTTGAAGTTTTATACATGTAGCATATAAAACCATACAAGATTCCGGTATAAGTTAAAGAAAGAATTGAGCCTAGGTCACAGACGAAGGATTGAATTACTAAAAGATTCTATCATGGATATTCCTCAGTGCCCATAAAAGGCTAAATGTAATAACTGATACCATGAAATGCAGATCGGTAGGTAGCTTAAGACTACATAAAGACTGATCAAAAGAAGGTGGAAACTAAAGAGTTACATCAACGAAGTAAATAAGGAATATGATTATTGGACCAAGAAAATTATAGACCTCGTGATTGAGAATATTGCAGGATCACTCTTAAATATCAGAGGTACAAGAGAGATAGTACAGTAGCCATATTCTATAACGGCTCTATGATAAAGCCATTTAGAAGAGTATCAGTCTCATAAGAAGTCAGTATGAAGCTCCCACTGGATTATAATAGAGCTTGAAGTCGTGGATATGAATTATACCTATGTGGGAGAGAGATCATGAAAGAGAGAGAAGATGTGATGTGAAGGTAAGTAAGGTAATGTTGAACAACATACGAGATATTTAAATGCAGAAGGTTGTGAATAATCCCTACTTCGGATAGAAGGCTAAAAGTGCGAGGATTCAACATCCAAGAATGATAGCGGCATCATCAGTGGAATATCTTCCAACCTATGTTTTCTAAGTATCGAAAAGTCTAGCTAAGAGACTAAAGAGGAATTAGAGACGATGTAATGTCTCGCTTGATGTTCCAGAATAACACAAGGAAATCTATGGTGCAAACAAGTGAGAAGGTGACGAAAGTGGATAAATCCGCAGTATTAAGACCATGAAAACAAGAAGAGTTGATGATTTCTCTAAGTTATACAAATCTCAGTATAGCCTGAATGAACTCAAAGGAGGCTAGTCTAATAGCATTTAGCAGAGGTGGAATGCTGCCCCGGTAATAGAATGAAGGTGTAATTGTGATAGATAAAGGATGACGTTTGGGTAATGATTTGATAAATTGTACAGGTTTAAATTAACCACGTAAGGTGAATCACATATGATTATGGAATTATAGTATTATATCGCCCCCAGGTGGATCAGGAAAATCACTCCTAATTTTTCACGATGCAACGTGAGCCCTAGTGATTATGTAAAGAGGTTTCTATTATCAATGGAAGATTGTAGATCAACATTGAGGTAACAATGGATGGATAAAAGATACAAAGTACGAAATGAGATTAGACCATCATTCTCAAGATGAACAGTAATGAAAAAGCGTTAAAAGACTTAGCTTTATGCATATAGGATAAGCAACAAGAGTAACCTGGAGTTTGGTCGCAGACCTCAGCAACAATAAATCGAAGTAATATTTATGGTATATTACGACCTACTTAGATGTAATAAAGCTAATGATGCCCAGAGGGACAGCTTGACATAATTTTGTATATGTTCACAAAGTGAGTCCTAGAGACTGGATAACTCCTCTAGGAAAGGGGAGAGAAGCATAGCATAGGCGCACATACAAAGTTAGAGTCGTACAGACTGCATGACAGAAGGTAGCAACAGTTACGAGATTAGAAGGATTCTTACTACAAGTCGTGGTATGAGAAAGAGGCCCAAAAGGGGGAATGCCATGGCCTTTGGATTTATTCTAAGAACAGTTGTCTAAATGGAAATGAGAATATTAAAGTATTCGCAAGAGCTATGGGTTATAAGAATGATAAATGCATCAGTAAACATTCGAGGGCGAATGTTCCAAAGAGGGGGATGATGTTACGCCCCATGTTTTTGTACGTGAAGTGCTCCATAAATAAATTAATCGAAGCTCGAAAATGCGATGTTACATCCCGCATTTTTGTATGATAAAGTTTCGTCATAAGTTAATCGACGTAAGTTTGGGAATGAGATTATTGTGAAATTATAAGTATTGTACTATTTCAAATACGTGATAAGTAAATTCGTGGAGGTGAGAGGGTGAGCGAATCAAATAAAATAAATTTCGTCGAAATTTGACATTTTGGGGTAAAATACGGTCTAAGCTATACCCTGTATTTATGGACTAGTGCCATACAAAATACTACATGGCCATGATAGTAAGGTGTATATCATTTTAAGTAATTTGCAATAATTCCTAATTGTAGGGGATAATTGGGTAAGTATGGATTTTTAAGTAAGAAATTAAATAGTAAATCAAATTTTTGGATAAGATTAAGGGGTATATAAGTGACTCTTTAAGTCACATTTCAAGGTGGCATGGTTTGTGAGTTTTGTAGATTAGTCATCCCTAAAGTGGGTTCCACTCACAAGGTTAAAATATCAACCTCCCTAATTAATTAAGAGGAAGGGTTAGAATTTCAAATGGGAAATGGCTAGCTACTATCAATTGCTTAGGAGATGTGTATATATTTAATCTAGAGATACTATAAGCACATTGCTTAGGTGTTGAAGCTAAACAATTGGGTGAATGGTGCTGAAACTAAATATCCAATCTTGATATAAACCAGACTTCTTCCAACTAGATTCCCACCTACATTATTAAAGAAGTTGAGTAAGGAATGCTTTGTGCTACAAAGAAACAAGAGTTCCTCCAAATAGGTGTATGCCTTAGGTGCTGAAGCTAAACAGTTGGGTGAATGGTCAAATCATAATATATTTTCCCTGCCGAGGAGATATCAAGAATATTGTACGGATTTTTTTCTACTTCAATCCATCGTTACATGTTGTCGCAATTAATGTGTGTTTAAGGGATTGTAGAGAGAATCAGCTCATGTATGTTAAGGACATCCCTTCTTTCTTTTGGCATGATCCGTACGATACAAATAAAATAAGCAAATGCACAACTTCCATAAATTACTCTATTCATAGAAATAGTAGGGTTGTCTATATTCTTGATTCCCCATGTGAATTATTATTATCTTATGTTCATGGGTCCCAGAAAAATACGTATTTGATAATGTTTATCCGAAAAACATATTGATTTTTATGGCATTCTGAGAAAATCTTATTAACGTATTTCTTATGCATTTATACATGTACATTGATCCATGACTATATATATATATATATATGAGATATGTGAAAGGTTATGGCGTTATATACGCACCACTACCTGATCAGCTGGTATACATTGATGATTTTGCCCACAGTGGCTAAGATGATATGATGGGATGTCCTCAGAGGTTGAGTGGCCAAGATGATATGATGGGATGTCCTCAGAGGTTGAGTGGCCAAGATGATATGCTGGGATGCCCTCAGAGGTTGATGATGTTATGAGACATGTACCTATCCACGACATGACATTCATACGCATATGCATGATACTATAATTATTTCATGAGTTATAAAGTTATTCAGACTTACAGGTGGAGTCATTACTCTATATTTCCTCCATGTCTGTTATGTACTTATTTATATGCCTTACATACTCAATACATTATTCGTACTGACCTCCTTTTTTTGCCCAGGGACACTGCGTTTCATGTCCGCAGGTCCCGATAGACAGGTCAAGAGCCCTCCAAGTAGGCTATCGGATCAGCAGAATATATTGGTGCGCTCCATTTGTTTCGTAGTTGCTTGTTTGGTTAGTATGATTTAGACGTGTATTTTTTGGTATGGCAGGACTCTGTCCCGACCTTTATGAAAATTATGTATTCTTAGAGGCTTGTAGACAGATGTCATGTACGTAAAAGATTGTATGGCCTTGTCGGCCCATGTTCAGTATACAAGCGGTTATTTTGGTCTTATAGGCTCGTATGTCTTATGTATAAGTTGGTATCATATGTTATATTCTATTTATGTCACTGCAGCCTTCCGGGTCAGTTATCTATGATAATATGACATGAAAAGATACGTTATTTGCTAATAGTCAATGTGTAAGACCTAGTCAATAAAATCCTAGACCTCTATCATTGAATTTAATACAATAATACGTCTATTTGCTAATAGTCAATGTGTAAACCCTATCACTAGTATTTAATCATGGAGACCATGGGGAGTCACCCCCACCACCATTGAATTAAAAACGAATTAAAGTTTTTAAGAAATAATTCCAGAAAATAGAAAAATATCCAAGACATAATCCAAACGACCTCAAAACACCTTAGCACTGAGGTTTTCTCAACACGTCGTTTTGAATGAACCAGTCAAATTTCAGCTCAATCGGAGTCTATCAAGTTCGTTCACCTCCGAAAACAACGACAATTCAGTCAAAACAGGGTTTTACGGTTTTCTAGGGTTTATCCAAAAAATTCAAATAATCCCAATCAAATATCAGTAAAAAACAGATATCTTATTACCCAAAAAATATCCGAAAATAGTAATTTTGTGCGAAATTTTCTAGGAAAAGGGGTTGAAAATTTCGGTCGCCATTATTCTTCTACCTCTAGGTGAAAAACTATATGTATTTATAGCACAAGTTTTAAGGCTTAAAACTCTTTTCCAAAACCTGTTGAGTTTTCTTTTCCACCATAAAAAGGATTCCTTTATTTCCTATTTACTTAGGCACAGTAGGGACCACATAATTTAATTAACAAGGATTTTAGTTATGGAATTAATGTATAATTTTTGAAATTAATATCCACCATATTAATTACGAATTATTCCACTAAAAATTCGTAAGTGCACTCTTTATTCAATTTCGAAATTGTAACGACCCGGCCGGTAGTTCCTAAAGTCATAGCCCCGTTTCCCCATTCCTGTTTCTTTGTGTCTTGTTCAGTCTTATTATGTTTCCTTGGGTTGGTTGGTTTGGGTTCGGAGTGATTTTAGAGGGACATGAGACACTTAGTATCTTAATTTGGATATTTAGTTGGAAAAGTCAACTAGAAGTTGACTTATGAGTAAACGATGTCGGATTATAGTTTTTATGGTTCGAATAGCTTCATTAGTTGATTTTGGAATTAGGAGTGTGTTCAGAATGTATATTGGAGGTCCGTGGTAGAATTAGGCTTGAATTGGCGAAATTAGAAATTTGGCAATTTTCGGACGACAGTGGAAAATGTGATATCACGGTCGGAATGGAATTCCGGAATTTGGAATAGGTTCTTAGTGTCATTTGTGGCGTGTGTGCAAAATTTCAGGTCATTCTGACGTGGTTTGGTTGGTCTCGACATCATTGGATAATTTTGGAAGTTTAGAAATTCCTAGGCTTGAATCCGAGGATAATTTGGTGTTTTGATGTTGTTTTAAGCGATTCGAAGGTTCGACTATATGGGAGCTCGGGAGAAGGAGATGTTTTGAGAGATTCTTGCATGGGTGTTTGGGGTAAGTGATTGCTAATTTTCGTCAAATTCCATGATTATGCCTTAATTTCATCATTTAATTTGTGATTTGAGATGGAAAATTGGGGAAAATGGGGAAGAATTCTTGAGTGGGATTTTGGGGTTTTGAATGGGATTTTGCTATCGGATTGGAGTAAATTTGATATGGTTGGACTCGTGAGTGAAAGAGGGTTCTAGTTTTGTAACTTTTGTTAGATTCCGAGACATGGGCCCGGGGATTAGGTTTGGTCAATTTCGGGATTTGTTGTTTAATTTGATAGTTTTTATGTGGGCTTCGTTCCTTTATCATATATTAATGATAATATACTGATTTTGGATAGATGCGTGCGATTTGTGGCCGAGTCGAGCGGCAAGGGAATTGCGGAGTAGATTTTCGTCCGGTTTGAGGTAAGTAACGATTG
This sequence comes from Nicotiana knightiana, assembly GCA_005239525.1. NCBI lineage: Eukaryota > Viridiplantae > Streptophyta > Magnoliopsida > Solanales > Solanaceae > Nicotiana > Nicotiana knightiana. Next base: position 64,062 of record ML400558.1, on the reverse strand, counting down.
TAAATCTAGACCTGAGGGTATGAAACCCCGAAATTTTGTACTATTTCACTGCATTGAGGTGACGCACATGCCAGGTGACGGGCGTGTGGGCGTGCGCCATTAGGGATTGTGACTTCGTCCGTCCGTAGGAACTATAAAGTTGCATATTTTGATTAAAGCTATATAATTGCTATGTCTTAGAAAGAATTCTTATTATTTGGTCCGAACGCCATGTTTGGGGCCTTGTGCTATACTGTTTGGACCCTCAGGAATATTTTATACTATCCTCACACTATTTTAACTTGAAACCATATCCTCAATCATGATTTTCCTGTTTACTGTTTAATTCAGTTTCATTACTCTATTTTAAAATTTATATGAAAGTTGTTTTGGGCTTAGTCCCATGAGTTTTACTGACACGCCCGAGTGGCTCTTCAGGTTGGTGATTGAGTTAGGCCGAGAGGGCCTGATTGTGAGGATATATATATATGGATCGGGCCGCACGCTGCATCAATGNATATATATATATATATATATATATATATATATATATATATATATGGATCAGGCTGCATGCCGCAACTATATATGGATCGGGCTGCACGCCGCAGCGATATATGGATCGGGCTGCACGTCACAGCGATATTGAGTCGGGTTGCACACCACAACTATATAGCGCTTAGGCTGTAGGAGCCCCTCCATAGTCTGTACACCCCAGTGAGTGCGAGCACCTACTGTGTGTAAGTGTTGAGTGACAAGTGATTGGGAGGCTTGCTCAAGGGGTTTGTTGATGAAATCATTATTTCCATTCTATTTTTATATTGAAGATATCCGTACATGTTTCCATTGGAATTGGATTTTTAAATGATATTTTGACTTGAACATTGATTTGACACTTGGTATTTCATTGAGACCTCAAAATCTTGAACTTTATGTTATTTTACTGCTCGTCACTACATTCAGCCTTTATTTATAGTTGTTACTTACTGAGTTCGCGTACTCACGTTACTCTCTGCATCTTGTGTGCAGATCTAGGTGCCACAAGACATCCGAGTGAACGTCGATTCCTCCTCAGTTCAATCCGGAGCTTAGCAAGGTTGCTGCACGACGATCGCAGCCTTGCCCTTCTCCCTCATCTCTTCTAGTTGTTCATTTTTATTAGACTTGTCTTGTCATTTTGAGTAGACTGTATCAGACTTGTATCTTAGATGCTCATGACTAGTGACATCCGAGGTCGGGCCTTTGGTTTATATTTGTTTACTTTTACTTATTTGAAATTGTGTAATGACACATTTATGACGAAAAAGTTTTTAATGAAATGAATTATTGAAGAGAATTGTCGTATGTTCTGAATAATGAACCGGCTAGCCTAGTTCTGCGATAGGTGCCATTATGACGGGGTATTTCTGGTCGTGACAGGAATTCATCCATTAAATCTTACTTAACTCCCCATGTTAAGATTCAGATGCTAATCATTTAAATTAAATTACTGACAATTTAATTTATTGATTATTTCCTTTAGACATTCGCTTTACTTATTTCATGTGTCGGATGCAAAATCCACCCGCACAGGAAGATGCGACGATCAGGAACCTGAGCCCCCTGCCAGAGCCGTTAATAGCCGGGGTTGGGGTAGAGGAAGACCATGCGGTGCGGCCAGAGCACCGGTGCGAGCTGCGACAGAGGAACCCCCGTCCCGGCACCGGAGGTTCCTGGTGTCTGGGGTATTAAGATACTGAAAAATGATGAGTTAAAATGCTGTTGACACGTCTTATATATATCAATGTATCTCTCTACTACAACATCGTATAGAAAAAATGTTTAATGAGTTGGAAACTAGACTCATATATCTTAAATTTTGTAGGTATATCATCCAATAACTCCAAGTATATTTGGAGAAAGGCTCAGTTACATTTGACCTAAATTTCAGCAAATTATGAATGTAACTTGTGAAGACCTTTGCCAACTTTTGTTCCACAACTTGCTTGACTTCAAAACGAAGCACACGAATATCATACGGAAAAAATAACTCATAGCATAACCTCCTTATCATGTTAAGAACCATATTCTCACCCTAAAGTACATGTTATAACATTTCAAACTTGTCGACTTTCGACGAAACTTATTTTTTTCAATTGCTTTAGCTTCTAAGATTTCCAACCCTCTCAGTACTCGTTATTCATGATAAAAATTTGTAACCTCCAAGGTAACATGATTAACTTACTTTATGTACTTTCAAAGACGATCTCATTTTTGAGCTTAAATCAATTGACTTACGACGTACTCTCACATACGATAATATGAGGTGTAACACTCAATCTGACAGGCGATGTCGACAACCTCATCAAAAGTATCACTAGACACTCTCTCTCCCGTCATAAGCAATCGCAGCTGAAAAGTGAGGCCATCTATAAACCTCTTGATCCTCTATTTGTCTGTGGGAACCAACCAAATAGCATGACGGGCCAACTCCGAGAATCACATCTCATACTGTGTCACACACATATCACACTGATGAAGCTGCTAAAACTGTATGCGCAGCTCCTCTCTGTGGGAATTAGGCACGAACTTCTCTAGAAAGAGTACGGAGAACTACTGCCAGGTAAGAGGTGCTGCACCTACCGGCCTACGCCTCTCGTAAGCTCCCACCAACTGAATACAGCCCCAGAGAATTGAAAATTAGTGAACTAGACCCCACTGGTCTCCATAATACCTGTTGTACGGAGTATCCTCTGAAACTTGTCCAAGAACCCTGTGCATCGTCTCCCTCTGCACCACTGAAAGATGGAGGATGGACTCTCCCAAACCTCTCCAATCTACACTGCTCATCCTCAGGCATAGCAGGACCCACATAGTCCTGAGCAGCTGCATCCGGATGGGCTGGTGGTGCCCCCAGTGTCTGGAGTCCCTGTATAGCCTGCTCAGGTGTGTAGGCGGCAGGAGTTTGAATGCCTCCCCCGACTGAGAAGTGGTTGCGGCCGTCGAAACTAAGATCGTCTGAGCAAGGCATGTGCACACGGTCAGAATCCGTGCTAAAGCCTCCTGGAGGCCAGGAATTACGATGCTCAAATGTGGTGCCTGAGCTGGTCCTGCTCGTGCATCCACAACTAGGATTTGGTCCTAACCTGGGGCAGATTATGGATCTACAGGTGCTTCCCTAGCTGTTGTGCGGGCTGCACCTCTGCCCCTACCGCGGCCTCAACCGCGACCTCGGCCTCTCGCGGCCCTGGCTGGTGGTATTGGCAGCTGTCCATCCTGCCCAGTAGTATGAGTCCTCATCATCTATGAGAGAATGAAACAACAGAAGTTTAGTTACAAGAATTAATAGATTCGCACGACAAGAATTCAAGAATGTGGAGTTTTCCTAAGGGTTCTGCAGCCTCTCGAACATAAGTACGGACGTCTCCGTACCGATCCACAAGACTCTACTAAACCTGCTCATGACTCGTGAGACCTATGTAACCTAGGCTTTGATACCAACTTGTCACGATCCAAAAACCTAACCTATCATGATGGCGCCTATCGATCGTACTAGGCAAGACAACTTTTCAAAAAATACTCCAATAATTCAATAAAAAAGGCAATTTAAAGATTTTTCATATCAGAAATTTTTCATAAAAACCAAAATGGAACTCAAACTAAAATAATAATGGGGAAAGCTAACCCCAAACATCGGGGTGTCACCAAGTCATGAGCATCTAGATAACCAGACTAATACAATAAGTGTCTAAGTATCAATCGAGGATAGAAAGAAATATAGGAGGAGAGACAAGGTCCTACGGATGCCAGCAACTACCTCGTAATCTTCGGTACTCGATCGCGTTCGAACTCATTGGCCTTTGTTATAAAACACACCTGGATCTGCACATGAAATGCAAGGTGTGATTACAACCAACTCAGCAAGTAACAGAATTATATAAAGAACTGAGAAGCTATGACGAGCTATGAAAATACAGTTCATTTCAAAAGTTTTCACTAAAGAGTGGACATGCTTTCAAATTCGGTAGTTTAAGTCAAATCAGTTTTAGCTCAAGTAAAATGATATGAAACTTCCAGAAACATCACAACAACAACAGATAGTAACAAAGTGCAACAATAAATAAGAACAAGTACAGCCTCTCAAGGAAACATTCACTCAACTCATCTCACAGCTCATACCCTCGGCTCTCCACCCTTAATACACACTCTCAATAGGTACTTGCGCTAACTGGGGGTGTACAGACTCCGGAGGGGCTCCTACAGCACAAGCGCTATAATCTACACGGACAATTCACGTGCTGCACGGACAACTCACGTGTGATAATATCATATCAAGATCCGCACAGACAACTCACATGCTACCCTTGGCCTCTCTCAGTCATGAACCTCTCTAGTCTCACATTCCTCAGTAAGAAAAGGGAATCAACATAAATCAGAATGCTACGATGTATCAGCAGGAAATAACAGAGACTTAGGTAAAAATATGCAAGAATTGCTATGACTGAGTATAACAACAATAAGCAGGTACATAGCCGAAGCATGATTTATAACATGAAAGGTAGTAAATTACTCAAACAAGGAGAAACGTGTAATAATAATGAACTATTCGACTTTACAGTCTCCTGGGATGGACCAAGTCTCAATCCCTCACGGTGGACGCTCACACGCCCGTCACCTATCATGTGCGTCACCTCTAAATATTCACATCATATAAATTATCGGGGTTTCATACCCTCTAGACCATATTTACAGTTACTTACCTCAACATCAAAGAAATCCTACTCCGAAATGCCCTTGCCTCTCGAATCGGTCTCCAAATGCCCCGATCTAGCCACAAACTGTACAACACCATTCAAATAGGCTAGATGGATCAATCCCACAAGAAAACTACTAAAGTAGAACAAAGAATCCGAAATGGTTCAACCCGCCCCAAAACACTAAATGAACATAACAAGTCCAATACACTATACGAACTTAGTTGAATCCTCAAACCACCTCAAATAACATCAAATACACAGATTACACATGGATTCAAGCCTAATGAACTTTGAAATTTCTGAATTCTACAAACAACGGTAAAATGTTTCAAACCACGTCTGAATGACCTCAAATTTTACACACAAGTCAAAAATGACACCACGAACCTACTCTAACTTCGGGAATTTCATTCTGACCCTGATATCTAAATTTCCAGTGTCGGTCAAAATTGCAAAAATTTCAACTTTCGTCAATTCAAGCCTAATTCTGCTACGGACCTCCAAATTACATTCCATATGCGCTCCTAAGTCCAAAATCACCTAACGAAGCTAACGAAACATCAAAATTCACATCTGAGGTCTTTTACACACAAGTCGACATATGGTCGACTTTTCCAATTTAAGCTTCCAATTAAGAGACTAAGTGTCTCAATTCATTCTAAAACCATTCCGGACCAGAACCAACCAACCCGATAGATATAATACAGCAATAAAGCACAATTCAACATCTAATTCTTGGCTATCATTCACTTCTGAGGCTTGTTGAACCTCTAAAGCTTCAAGCATTTCTCCTTTTTGTAGGTTCAACCTTTCAAGTGTCAAATCATTTGGAGATTATTTGTCAAAAGCTCCTCCAAGGCATTTTGCTCTTTGTTTCCTCCTTCAAGTAGGCATTTTATCAAGAACTTGAACTCTCCATTTTGACCATACTCAATTTCTTCCACTTCCATATCCCGATACTTGTCATCATAAAAAGTAGAATCATCGTAGCAGGGGTTCGTGGAAATGAAGGACAAATCAGCAGTATGATCCCAATGACCATTTTGACAACCAAACTTATCACAAATACTCCACTCATGGGCTTGAGATTGTGCGCACAACCCGTCCCCAGGAGAATTTAAATAATTTTGCCAAGAGTATGGTGCTCCACAATAAGGACAAGGGTCATCGAAGTATGAACAACTATTCTCCGACCAACTTTCATAAAATGATGCCATTTTGTTTTTCAAAGCTATGAAAATAAACTAGAACAAATCAAGCAAAATATACCAAGATAGGAAAAATAATTACACAAATATTTACATGTTTGACCAAAGCACATATGCTTACTTCTCAAACAACCTAAATACGCCAAATTATTCCTTGGCAACGACACCAATTTTGATGACGTCCAAATCCACTACTAAAAAGTAAATGGACACGGTCAAGTGCAATATAATTTACCCAACTATGAGTCAGGGTCGAATCCCATAGGGAACAATATATAGGTGATTAGGCGTATAAGAGAATTATCACTTATTATGCTAAGCCAAATATTTGAAAGGTATTGAGAAAATATTTATGTCTAAATGTGATAATAAAAACTAACCTAGAAAGCGAGTAAAATGATCATCAGCTACAGGCATGCATACACGAGGAATTACATTCAAGTAATGATCCAATGTATTTCACGATTTTACAAATATGAGCGAGTTTATATTAATTAGCCTCGAGTAATAATTCTATATTAGCTTCTTTCGAAGACTAAAAATACTTCCTTATTGAATTATCCCTAAAAAAAATAACGAGGTTAAGCATACCCCAATATGGCTATAAGTAGTCCAATCCTATCCCTAGGTAGAATCTATAAAGTGAGGGTTAAAGCCTAAAGTTCTTATTAATTAATCTTTCCCAACCCCAAATTATCTTTTTCAAAATTAATTCGAAGTAAATGAGAGAGCCTTGGGGTTAGCTAATCCCTTTGGAAACATTAAAGAACAAGAATAATTTAAAAAACTAATAACTCACTTTATAATAAATAAAAATCGTTAAATACATAAGCACAACAAGAATATTTAATCCACACTTTAAATATGAATATTACCATAAACAAGATTCGAGTGTTGGAAAAAATATAACACACTTACATATACAATACAGAGCAAGGAAATTAAGAAATGAACATAAATGGGTAAGAAATTCTCAACCAAAAGCTTCGAATCATCAAGGCTGAAGTGTGTGTGAAAGAACCCTAGCTCCAAACTTGTGTTCTCTAGTCAAGAGATTGAAAAATAAGCCAAAAATATTTACAAATGAGTCGGGTCGTGTATTAATTGTCTTGTGGTAAAAAAAAGTTGAATTCCATAACTGCCCAATGTTTTCGCCTATTTTTTCTTCGCGTTCGTGATTGTACTTTCACGTTCGCGAAGGTTTTTTTCCTTCATATTTGCGTTCATGATTGTCCCTTCGCATTCGTGAAGGTTTTTTTCCTCCAGCTTCACGTTCGCATACAACACTTCGCGTTCACGAAGGTTTGTTTTCCTGAAGCCACGCGTTCGCGTTTATCCCTTCGCGTTCACAAAGGGTAATTTACTGGGCACTGTTCCTGTTTGCATTTTGGCTCCGTTTGACTCGTTTTAACATGGTTTCCTCACAATCACTTCTAAATCACATAAAACCAGTAAAATGGATGTAAACGAAATTAAACATGTGATTTACTAAATCAAACATAGTAAAGATTAACGACGAGATAAGTTGGTATCACACTACACGAACGTAAATGCTTCATCATGTTAGCGAAGAAGAACAACAGATAACAGTAACAAGCAGTCCAAAAATAGAAGGAAATGGCTTGTAGCCCATCCGAAAAACACTAGGGGTCCCCGGGACCCCGTCAAATCATACCAACCAGTTTCATAACATAACTCAGACCTGCTCGAGGCCTCAAATCATATCAAACAACATCAAAACTATGAATCACACTTCAAATCGAACTTATGAACTTTAAAAATTTACAACTCGCGGCGAGTGATATCAAATCAACCCGGAATGACGTCAAATTTTGCATTGAAGTCCCAAATGACACACGCAAATCAATCTCAAACTCGACCACACACAAGTCATAATACACAATAACAAAGTTTCTCAATTCATTAACCCACCGATCGGGATGCTAATTCTCAAAACGTTATGTCGGTCGTTATACTATGATATTGCTTGCACTATATGGTATTGCCTAAGGAGGGTGTGTAGTTTTTGAGACACATAGTATTTTGACTTGCGGATGCTTGACTAGTGTTATAGTGATCGCTTGGTTTTGGGCTGCTGAGGTTCAGGTTTTCCTTCGTGGCGCATAAGATATATGTCCGTATTTTTCGTAAGGTGATGAACTATGAGTGATGTATCAACCTTTTGATTAGAGGAGTTGGGATCGAATATAGAGATTCTTGTATTCATGAGGTTTAGAGACTGGACATTCTCATAGTCGGACTATTCCTTGGTTACAAACTATGAAGATATGTTGAAAGAATTGGATAACAGAGGGTACGTGTTTTAGATAGGTAACCAGGGATATGTAAGCAACTCATAAGCCAGGGTACGACCTAAATCTTTCATACTATCTCCCTCCGGTCAAAATTGGCCATCATATCTTTCCCGACAACTCTTTCATCCTTTCCGGATAAAGAGGGGCAGCTGTTGATACCCAATTTTTCCTCAAATTATTTTCAAACTTGCATATATACTTTCAAAATCATTCTTTACCGTGACTGGTGTTTTCCCACAATTTTTCGTATTTTTATCAAATTATTTTTTCTGTTTATTTAATACTTTATATCCCATAATTATTCATAAATAATGTTATAAATAATTTCAAATCATTTTTTACTTAATATGTTATTTATATCCTATTTAATTCCCTTAGGACTTAATTATTTCACAAATTAGTCAATATTCGTATTATTTAGTTAGTTTCAGCAGTTTTTGCGATTATAGCACAAATGTACATTTATACCAATTTAAAATCAATAAATGATCATTTATATTTTTTATATATTAGTCAATCGCCTTAGTTTTATTTATTTGGTCTCAATTCCTTTTTTTGTACAATTATTAGCTATTTTAATTAATTAATTATCTTATTTAATAGGGTATTTAACGTTTAGCCCATTTTTATTTAAATTATAGCCAATTTTAAACCAACCCTAACCCAACCCAAACCCATTCCTACCCAGCCCAACCCCATGCTTGATCTGAACCGTTGATCATATGAGATCAACGGTCCAGATCTAAGTTACCTTAATTAACTCCCAACTCCCCCCCCCCCCCTCCGACCCCTCATGCTCTCAACACTCGTTCTCTCTCTATCTCTCTCTATTGCTCTCTAGTTCTCTCTAGAAGCCTCCCTTGGCTTCCCTCCTCCGATGGAGTCTGCTCACCTTCCCCGGCTGATTCACTCATCGGAAACCATGGTTCTTCATCATCTCCTGGTTATCTATCCACCTTACACTGGTCCAGTGATACCCTAGGGTTCTCAGGTGAACCTGGAGCGGTCCACTCACCTCCTATGGTCCCCATGCCACTTTTCGACCTCCCCCGGCCATTCGAGTAAGGATTACAACATGTCCGGCTTAAGTCGGCGACGTCTTCAAGGTTTTTTCCTATTTTCTCTGGGTTTCCACAAAACCCAACCCTATGTCTTTTCGATTTCTTTTAGATCTGCTTTAGATCTATGATATTATGAAAGTTTCTTTACACGTTTTCTCTGAAAAAACACTTCATCTTTAAACGATTTTTCATTTTTTAAACTAGGGTTCATAACCCCTTCTTAAAAAAAGATTTCTCTGCTTCTGCTTTAATATTATTCTATGTTTTCTCTGTTATTCAATGATTGGTTCAAAGTTGTTCTTCGTTTTAACTTCCTCTACTGGAAACCCTAATTTCCCCTAAATTTTGAGTCCTTCAGTGACTAACATGTTTGTGTGAATACACGAGCTTTTATTTCTCATAGATGTTGAGCTTCTCTGTGATTTTTATCCTGTTGTTGTTATTAATGTTTACTATCTCTGTGTTTCTATTATATCTAACATCACTGTTCGTCTATAAACTTGTGTGATTCTTGCTTTACCTAGGGTTTTCAATCTATTCTCTACTACTTGCCTAAGGTTTTCTCTGATTTTCGTGCTATTCATTGTAAATTTGATTACTTGTTGATTTTTGTTGATCTGTGATATCTTTTCTCAAAAAAACTGTAACTCATATGTGTTTTCCTTAGAACCTTTTACTATTTTTGAATTATTTCCTTGCATGTGTGACACTTTCCTTAATTAAAACTGAGTCCCTTATGATTTTAGTCCTATACGTGATTCCTGTGATTTATTTTCAGAATCAAATTGTATTCTACCATATTTACGTGCCTAAATATTTTTTCAAATGTTTGACATATACTTTCCTTACTCGGAGCATTCTGTATTCAGCCCTTATTACATGCCACATGCTTTAATTATGGTAAAGTTAGTCCTGTAATTGCTCCCTTTCCTTACTTGATACAACTTGTATCCGTTTGAGTCTTGACTCCCTAATTAAAGGGAGTCCGGACACTGATGTGATTATAATTAGTACATAATTCCATAATTTACTGCTGAACTATGATTCTTGCCTTATTTGCTACATAGTTTCAAACTATATATACTTCTAGTCTTTCAATAACAAGAAGAGGAACACACATACTGTTCTAAGCTCTCTCTTGCACACACACACATATACTCTCTTGCTTCTCTTGTTGTTTACTTGCAACGCAGTCGGTTGCAAGCCAAGACTGAGTGATTCTATTGTGTTATTGCTCTGCTGCTCTCCTGTTCTGTTGCATCTACACACTACTACTCAGCTGTTTTTCACATTACTGCTCTTCATTCTGCATTTAGTCTTTCATTCAAAACTCGTATGTTTTCTAGTTTATGTTTATATCACCCAAAACAATATGTCTCTGTTTGTATTACGATTCCTTTCGTTCCTCTTATGCTTCTATTTGTGGTTCTGCTGGTTGCCTCGCATTTAGCCTATCTGCTATGTCCATATGATCTCCCTTTCCCTTTAGTTCAGCATGTAGGTTGCTTTCTCATCTGTTTCACTATGATTCTACCTTACCCCTGACTCCTGACACTTAAGCATGCATTCCTGATACTTAGTAGCTATGTAATCCTAACACCCTTCAATTTAATGCTATTTGGGATTCTAGCATGAATACTCTGTGACGAACTACAATATGACTGTTTAGGTCCTGTAATACTACTTTAAGGTCTATTTGTGTGCAAGTCTGCTTCCACTCTGCGACTTATTTGTCCCATTTCCCCTATCCCTGACTGTGTTTGTTTCCTAAACTGTGTGTGTTTGTCAGTTGCTGATTGTCCTGCTCCTTTTCCTCCTCAAACTGGTTTTTCATAGGGCAAACTCTCATGCAACATTCAAGGCTTATTTCAAAACATTTATTTCAGAAAACTATTTCCAACTCAACTCTTTTTTTTAAAAAAAAAACTATGAGCACATCTCACCACTCCTAGTTTCTAAGTTCAACCCCCTTCGTGTGAGCACTGATTTGGGGACCATTTGAGTACCCGTTGAACTCTGACACACAAGGCTGGCAACCCCACACTGCACTTACTCATTCCTGGCTAGGGTACTTGGGTGTGAGCACTGCCTGGGATCCTCTGAGGTCCTTAGGAACTCTGACACACCTAGGTTATAAAAGGTCATGGCAAATGGCATTGTTGGATTTGAGGATTTGGGCTTATTGTTAGGCTCCCTATAGTGTAACTTCTTAATTTCCTTATTTGCTTATGAAATTTGTGCAATGCTGGTCTGTAATAATTAATTTTAAAAAGGATGATTCTGGGGCTGAATAGTGAAATGGGTGGGGTACGCATGCTTAGTATAGATACGGGTAGAAACCATGCTTATTGTTTGCTTTCATATATGCGCAATAGCTACCATGCTTAGGAATACCTGTCATACATGCATTAGATATCATGATACTTAGGTCCATTCATGTCAGCATCTCATCATACTTATATACTTAGAAATCATGTTTATAGTTGGATAAATAACAGAAAAATGGCTGTAGTAATATTACTGTTTCAGCATTCTCGTAATTGTTTCATCTAGAAATCTCGTTTTAGGCTAAATAACTAATTATTGTCAAATTTTGCATCTTAGAAATCATGTCTCCTTAGGATTTCATTCTCAGTATGCTCATGTTATTTATGCCAAAATCATGTGTTAAAATAAATAGCTGCTATGAAGACCTAGGAACCATGTATTAGATTTCAATAACTTAACAAGGAATTACGTCTCTGTATGTTCTATTTTTAGTCAAAATGTGTTAATAAATCTCGCTAAAATAGATTCTGATTATGACAGCTCTCATGCATCTAGAACAGCATGTCTGCATTTAGATATCATGTTTTGTAGGACCTGCATTCATACTCGTTTAAATACTCACCTCTTTATCACGACTAAGGTTAAAATAGACTCATCATTGTCTAACTACTATTTTATGAAAAAGCTAAAACATTGTAACTGGAGCGGTTTAATACGCCTAGGCAAGTCTTAGGTATTAAACTTATTAAAATCGGATATCTACCTTCTTTCTGTGTGTTATTTGGTTAATACTGGGTCAGGATCGATATTCTGAATCTGGTAAAGATCCTTTTCTCTAAAACTCAGTAAAAAAAACACTGCCTCATTACTGTATTCTCGCCTTGACATCATGTTTTAGGTCCTGAAGCTAAAGACTTTACTTGTGTTTTAGTCGTTCTATTTATGCGTATAATTTGGGGAGGAATATCTGAGCCTCATATCTGCCTCTATATGTTTCTCTGTATTTGCAGTCCTAATTGTTTTCTTTGTCGTTTAGAATTTTGCCCTTTAAACCTAGGGGTTCAGCCTAGTACTCACCCTCTAGGAATAGTAGTCCCTAACTTCCTCCAGGACTGATAGGATGTGACGGGTAATAGAACGCACTAAGTTTCGTGACCAACACGCGCTTTAATCACCTTCGCGGTGTGGGAACGGGTAGAATATGGATATGATGACCGATGCGCTAATACCACGTGTAGCCCCTCTTCGAGGAGTGATTACCGGGTATTGTATTGATGTGATCCATATTATTATAAATCTAGGACATCTTTTATATGCTTAGCTCGTAATCTTTTTTCAAGGTCTAACCTCCTTTGCTATATTTTCAAACATCTGCATGTTTAAGACTTAAATCCCCTCTTATTTGAGCATTTAATAGTTATTTGCTATCTGTACAAATTCACGAAACCATTCGGCCGGGAACCACACGTGTGGATCCTGCGGGGTGCCTAACACCTTCCCCTTAGGATAATTTCAAGCCCTTACCCAACTCTCTGGTTAGCAACGTAGTTATAATTGAACCCCTTAGGTTCCCTAACGCACTGTTAAAATCGTTAGGTGGCGACTCTTCAAAATATGCAAACCCCCTTTCCCAAATAGAATGAGTTGTCCCAACCAATGTCACAAAGCTGATCTCCGCGAGGAAGAAGGGGGGCGCGACACCCCTAACTTTTAAGGTAAGTGAAAAATTGGCAGAATCTCAACAAAAGAAAAATCAAACTCGTGAATATACACAAGATAACATTCAAAATCAAAGATTTGAACATATTTTTGTTCGATTTGACAAATATCTATAAAACCTAGCTCTAGGGTAAGTACGAATCAACAAGAATATAAACAAAATCGGACTCACAGGTGTAGAATAAACGTGTGTAGATTGAATATTTAGGCAAGAGATCAGACAGAATCAAAGTTGTAATACTTACCATGTTTAGGCAAGTATTAGGTAATACCATGGAGAATCAACCAATAGCGGAGATATACAAGTATGGTAAGTGAATGAGAAGGAAATCCCATTAGAAGAGGGTTTAGGAGAGGGGTTTCGAGATGCGGCAGATTAGGGTTCTTTAGAGGGGAGAGAGTACAGAGGATTTAGGGGAAGCAGGTAGTGAATATGATTTAGGGTTAGGGGGTGTTAGGGTAATTAAAAGGGAAGGAATAATATGGGTCGTTGATCTCAGTGATCAACGACCACGATTAGCTGCGGTCTTGGGTCAGGTTGGTTTATTTGATTGGGCTGGGGTTATTTGGTTTGGGCTCGAGGTTTATTGGGCTAGTGTATTGGTCTGAAAAATGTTAATAAATTGGAGCTAGTTTTTAAATACGCAATATTTATTAAAAAAGAATTTATAAAAGTAATTAATTAACAAAAATATTATTTGTGCACTAAAATGATTAAAAATAATAATTTAAAATTTTAAAAATAGAAAAAGTTAATTTTGGCATAAATAATGTAATTATACATGCATATGGGCTATTATTGCAAAACTATACAATTAGCCTTAAAATGCAAATGTAATTATAAACGATGCACTAAAAATTATTTAAAACCTCATGCTGGTATAAATGATAGGTTTAGATGATTAAATTATCACAAAAAATACTTTTGAGGATAATTATTGGATATTTATATAATAAAATACAGAAATAAATTGGTTTAAAACCTTTAGAAATTATGGAAAATTATGAAAAATACTTGCGCATGCTTAAAATTCAAATGATAATGCATATGCATATGCTCCTCTTTACCCGGGAATGATGAAAGAGTTGTCGGGTAAATGAATGATGATCGATTTTGAATGAATGGGGTAATTTGAAAAGTATAGGACGAACACCGATTTCTAAGTTGGCTACATATCCCTAGTTTTACGGGAATAGTCCGTGTGTAGTTCTGGATCCAACGGTGAAATAAGTCGATGGAGTTGTTATAGGAATGGACAAGTTTTTCTGGATAGGACCAGATAGAAATTGTGGTTGGATGTACCTTGGAATGGTTATGGATATATGAATGGTTATCATATGCGAACGGGTAACGGATGGTGGTTGGTTACATTTGAAATAATTGCAGGATGTGAACGTTGAACGAAAACCGGAGCAAAGATTTCTCCCGGTGGGAGAACGGTTACTTCATGGATCACCTACATAACTTAAAACACGGTGCATACAAATCTCTATGGATTTTTGCGAGAACTTAAACATGATGAAAATTCCCTTTGGACCACGGAGATCGTCTTTGGACGGTGAGGATGATGTCTTTAGACCATGACGCCCCGGGCCATGAATCGTGAGATAAGGGATTCGCTGTCACGCCCCGAACCTTGGTGGGGGGGGGGGAGACCAGAACCCGGTGCCTTACCTATCATTTCCTACCAACTTGTGACTAAGGGACTCTGAACATATAATGTCATACTTTGGCCATTGGCCACATTGCAAGACAATTGAATGTTGACTAAACATTAATATAAAAATGGGCTGACAAAGCCGTCATAACTACTACAACTGGAAAACCAATAAAATATACATAAAAGGCACACAAGCCTAACATACTGCACTAACTGACAAGATATGTCTACAAGCCTCTACTGATGGATATACTGTGATCAAAATAGGGCCCCGACCTGCTCATAATATATATATATATATATATATATATAGATGTACATAAAGCTCTAGACGGGGCAACTCCGAAGAGCATGAATCTTACCGATCAAGCTGAACTCGGGCAACACCTAATGAGGAGGTCTACCCGTCTGTCTGTTTGAACCTGCACGCATGAAATGCAGCGCCCCCAAAAAAGGGATGCCAGTACGATATGTACCGAGTATGTAAGAAAATATAGTGAAAGATGAAACTGAACTGATAATATAATAACTGAAAGTAACTGGGAGTCAAAGACAATCTAAAGATATGCTCACCTGCTGAACTAACTCAACTCTCTCAATATAGTAAATAAAATAGTTGTCCGGCCCTATAAGGCTTGGTATATATATATATAACTTCTGTACCGTAGTAGTCTTGCTCATAGGAGATTGGCCATACTAGGCTCTGTATCTCGGCCAACTGGGCTCGCTCATAGGCGCTCGGCCACAGTAGGCTCGGTATATAACTTACCATCTGATCATAGGTTATATATATATATATATATATATATATATATATTGTAAGAAGATAATACTCAATTAAACATAATGTCTCGGTAAGGGAGAATATTGTAACTTATGAGACTAGGATAATGTATATAAATTCGGGAGTATGAACTTCTCTTTATGTCTCGTTATCAAACACATGTAGTTATTGGATCATTCCAAAATGAAGAAAGGTTTAGCATTAACATACCTGAGCCGATTCTCTTGACAATCCCTCTGACACACGTCAATGGAAACAACACGTAACGGCGAATTGAAGTAGGAAAAAATCCGCATGATATTCTTGAGAGAGATTGTACGGTGCTTTCTTTAGAGTTACGTTGCTAAGATTCTTAAGGACATTTTCTCACTTAAATTCTTGAATTGTTGAATCCTTTGAGTGAATATGAATATACGTTGCCTAAATGCTATTTTGATAACCTTTTCTTGAGTTAGAAAGGTGTTAGGCTTTAATGTAATGACTAAGTCACATATTAATTAAATGTGCCACCTTTTCACTCAAATGCAAGAGTCATCATTTGGACAAGGCCTTACTGCCACGTGAGATCATTTGGTCTTTATCCAAAAGACCTTAATTAACCGTCCACTAACTCCCTAATCAATTTATTAATTCCCGCAACTCCAATATTTAACCAACTACCCACATAATTAAGAATTGTCTTAAATTACTTAAAACACCACTCATTTTTAACACACTTCATACATCTTACTATCATGGTCATGTGGTACCTTGTATGACATTAGTCCATAAATATCAGGTATTATAGCTCGGACCGTAACCTAAATTGTCAAACTTCGGCGAAAATTATTTTCTTCGATTCGCTTACCCTCTTACCTTCACGAATTTACTTATCACTTGTTTGAAATAGCATACTATTTATAATCTCAAAATAATTTCCTTCCCGAACTTATGTCAATTAACTTATGACGAAACTTTAATGTACGAAAATGCAGAATGTAACATCTCATTCCCGAGCTTTCATCAATTCACTTATGGCATACTTTCATCAATGTGGGTTATCGTTTACATAACCTATGTCTTCCGAATACTTTAGTACTCTCCTCGCCATCTACGAAACTGTTCTACGAATAACTTCAAAGTCCGGGCATTCCCCCCTTTAAGATTCTTTCTCATACAACGATTTGTAGTCGGAATCCTTCTCATCTCATAACTGTTGCTACCTTCTATAATGCAACCTTTACGATTCTAACTTTGTATGTGCACCTATGCGACTCTTTTCTCTTTCTTCCAGCTCTCTAGGCTTCACTTTGTGAACATATACAAAATTATGTCAAGCTGTCCCTATGGGCGTCATTAGCTTTACTACATCCATGTAGGACATACTATACCATAATTCTTACTTTGATTTATTATTATTGAGATCTGCTACCGAACTCCAGGTTACTCTCGTTGCTTATCCTATATATATAAAGCTAAGTCCTTGAATGCTTCTTCATTACTATTCACCTTAAGACTGATGGCCCAATCTCATCTTGTACCTTGCAACTCTTACCCATCCATTATTGATTCACCTTAACGTTGATCTGCAATCTTCCATTGGTAACTTGAAATTTCTTACGTAATATATTGTCACTAGCGCTTACGTTGCATCGTGGAACATTTGAAGTGATTTTCCTGATCCACTTAGGGTAGATAAATTTTATAGTGTCCCAATGTGAGTCACCTTATGTGGGTATTTTAATCCCGTATAATTCATGAAATATTCTTCAAATCATTACTCAATCGAAGTCCCAAACGTCATCCTTTATCTATCACAATTATACCTTTATTCTATTACCGGATCAACATTCCATCTCTTCTAAAAGCTACTAGTCTTAGACTCCTTCGAATTAATTCAGGCTATACTGAGCTTTCAATAACTTAGAGAACCCATTAGCGCTCTTGTTTTCATGGGCTTAATCATGAGGAATTATCCATTCTCGCGACCTTCTTACTCGCCATTTCTCATCCTTACTCCTGTCATAAAGCTTTGTCGCTTTACTATACTTTAGCTTGCGACCTATACGTATCTATTTATATTATTCGTAGCCTTCCTTCAACTTGCTTGCACCATCGATTTCCTTGTGTTATTATGGAACATCAAGCGAGACATAACATCGTTTGTAACTCATTCTTTACTCTCTGACTAGATCTCTTGGTACTTAGAAACCATAGGCTGGAAGGTACGCCACTGACGCCGCCGCTATCATTCATGGATATTGAATCCCAACACTTCTAGCCTTCTATACGAAGTATGGACTATTCACGATGTTCTGCCTTTGAATATCTCGTACGTTGTTCACATTTATTTTACTTACCTTAAAACCTCGCATCGTATCTTCTATCTCTTTCATGACCTCCCTTCCACATAGGTGTAATTCACGTCCATAACTTGAAGCTATATTATAATACTTACACCTTTTGTACTATCTCTCTTGCACCTCTGATATTAAGAGTGACTGTGCAATGTTCTTAATTACGATTTCTATAATTTCCAGGGTCCAATAACCAGACTCCTGATTTACTTGGTTGATAACTCTTTAGTTTCTTCTTCCTTCTGATCAGCCGTTATGTAGGCTTAAGCTATCTTCTGATTTGCGGCTCCTGGTATTATTTATTACTTTAGCCTATAATGGATGCTATGGAATATCCAAAATACAATCTTCTAACGATTCAATCCTTTGTCTATAACCTGGACTCAATTATTTCTTTTATCTTATAACAGAATCTTCTACGCATGTATGATTGTCAACATATATGCTACATGGATTATACTCCGAACTCTTAAGTGCCTTCATAACGTAACTAACTCTGGATCATTAATCGAATGATTCTTCTTGTTCCTTCTCAGCTTTCTTTAAATGTAAAGCAATTACTTTTCTTGGTCTTCCTGCCCCCTTGTTGCGTGCATACTTAGCTTACCTTAGTGCCCACACATATTGGAATTCTATAGAACTCATATGATCTTGAATATTACTTCTGATTTTTCTCCTCGTTCATTAGCCCCGGTAGGTGCCACTTTTCTTTTGGAGTGTATACAATTTTGTAGTGAGACTGTTGTTATACGACCATTTCCTCTTTAGGTCACTGTGCTTAGGTTGAAGCCTTCTTCCTTATCTCATCAGCTAGTCTTTCATTCTAGTACTTAGGGAGGATCCTCTGACTTTTGCAAAGTTGCAAGCTTATTACATCGTATTCCCGATAGAATTTTTGATGTTCGTACTCACCTATAATTATCCTCAGTTACTTACCTCCACACTCATGTGCTCGTACGTTTGCTTCTACTGAAGTTTTGACTGTCTTCCCAGTGGGGCTTTCTTTTATTTCCATAACACTCATACGGTACCTTTAAGTACCCCAGCTCCTATCTAAATATTTCTCAAGTATTTCAATGACATTACTGCGAGGCTGAATTTACTATGTTTATCTTGCATGATCTGCTGATTTGTCTGCATCCTCTTGTCTAGTCATAACTAGGCTCTTCCTGAATTAACTACTAACTACTCGTTGGTCCATTCTCATATCAATATTCCGCATAATTTTTCTTGGGTTATTTCTTTTGTCTTAACTTACTATTTATCAAAAACATCCCGGGTAGGGGACCCTTACTTCCTTCCTTGACGTCGTTTTTGCATAATGTTCTGGATTCGTAGCATATCTGTAGGTTTTGAATCAGTGCAATCTCGTCCCTTTTTCATTTTTTTCGCTTCTTCCTTTATCATTCCATAGTTACTAGAACCACTTGTTTCTAACTTAATGTCACATCACTCCATATTCCCCCTTTTAGGGAAGTACTAAGATTTAGTGCTATGACGAGCTACCTAAAGATGTTTTACCTCTTTATCTTTGGCGTCTTCTAACATTATTGATGACCCTTACTCGCCTTGCGGTAATTCTCATTGCTTACTTTAGGGAGGCATTTTCATGAATCACCATTCTTTGAATTTATCATGAAAGTTATTCTGTTTTCCATTCTATTATCGCCGGAACGAAATATGAAATTCTCACGATACCAACTATTATCAAACCACTCAGTCAATTGATGTTTAGTTTATCCGGTTCTCCTGCTGGTAGTTTATCCTATTATTCTGTGTTTAACTCTCCCTTCTGGTAGTTGCGTTGGAGACACGAACTTATTTCTTGAAATGAGGATATGACTTTATGGTCCATACTCTTCTGGTGCCTCAATGCCTGTCACCTCTCGTATTTTCTTCCACTTGATTATTGACTCTGTAATAGTGTCATCTTTTGATCTACCGTTGTCATCCATTAATTGCATTTTACGCATAATTCTTCATTAACTCTCTTCTTATTTCCTGCAAACTTCTATGTCTATTACTTTATTCTGAAAATTCGAACAAAACATTCTTCTGCTTTTAGTTCCCCTTTGCTCCATCCACTGGCTCTTCGGGTTGCCTAACATTATCTCTCTACTAGGGACGGGAGAACCACACTAAGGTAGTATTTATCCCTTCTAGGCTTCCAATGCTATCTTTGTAATACTCATATCTAGTTGTACTATTTTAGAGTGCACCATTTTGGTGTCTCATAAGGAGATCCATTAGCACCTTTGCAACATCCTTCGGAAACGTCAACTAACGCAAACAATCCATTCACTATTTTGGGTTACTCTAACCACAGCCGGATCCTGATAACCCGTCCTTCTCTTGAACTATATCTGTTAGCTACCATAGCGCATAATTGAGATCGTTGTTACTGTTGACGGTAACTCAAAATGCTCATATCTCCCTTCCTGAATGGTAAATAATGATAATCTTTATTAACTGGTACCTCGTACCCTTCTTCACATTACTTCTTTTACTTGTTGAAACATGTGTCTAACTTGTGATTCGGTTATTCCTTTTCACCATAAGAGTGGATAAGTATTCTTGCTTTAAAGTCCTTATCAAGAACCTAAACCTTTTAGTACGCGCATGATCTGCTGAAGACCTCACATTTACTCATCATAGCATGATGCAAAATCGAGTTCCTCTGGCTCAACTCCTTTACCAACTGTCTTTCTAGATGCAGGCATCGTCGTATTATGAATAAGATAGAGTTTCGGAAATTGAGTTCTTACAACTGAGCTCGACCACACGATCTAGAGTAAGAAGAAAGAGTGACAGTCCTAAATGACCTGTAGCCCCCTGCTTATAAGTGTGGTGCACAACACACTCATAAACAAGACTCTACTAGACACGACTTGTAGACTCCCTAGGACAGAACTGCTCTGATACCACTTTGTCACGTCCCGAACCTGGGGGGTAAGACCGGCACTCGGTGCCTTACCTATCCTTGCATACGTTTGACTAAGGGATTCTGGACATATAATGTCATACATTGGCCATGGGCCACATTGCAAGACAATTGAAAGTTGACTAAACATCAATATAAAGCTAGGACGACAAGCCTGGCATAACTACTATGGCTGGGAAACCAACAAAATATACATAAAAGGCCTACAAGACCAACATACTGCACTAACTGACAGGATATGTCTACAAGCCTCTACTGATGGATATATTATTATCGGAACACGGCCTCGACATATATATATATATATATATATATATATATATATATATACACACACATACACATACACATACACACACACACAACATGTATATAAATCTCTAGACCCAGCAACTCCAAAGGGCATGGAGCTTACCGATCAAGCTAAACTCGGGCAACACCTAATGAGGAGGTCCACCTATCTGTCTGTCTAAACCTGCACACATGAAATGCAGCGCCCCCAGATAAGGGACATCAGTACGAAATAATGTACCGAGTATGTAAGGCAATATAGTGAAAGCTGAAATTGAACTGATAATATAATAATCAAAAGTAACTGGGAGTCAAAGATAATTTGAAGATATGCTCATCTGCTGAACTGACTCAACTCTCTCAATATACTAAATAAATAGTTGTCCAGACCTATAAGGCTCGGTATAAATATATAACTGCTTTGCCGTAGTAGGCTCGCTCATAGGCGCTGGCCATACTAGGCTTTGTATCTCGGCCAACTAGGCTCGCTCATAGGCACCCAACCACAGTAGGCGTGGAATATAACTTACCATCTTATCAGAGGTTTCCCAATAGGGTCCTGCCCATCGATTATAGCTCGATGGTAATGAAAATACTGTAATATTGTATATATAGATTCTCTACTGTAAGGTCCTAAAAAATTTCGCTGAGTAATTTAAGGTCTTGTGGTGTTGAGATAGGCCAAAGTGTTCAGAAATAGTAAATTTAGCCTTGCTTGCTCGCCGCGATTCGGACTTTTTGGATCGAACAGTACATTTCTAGGCTGAAGGAAAATAATTTGTAAATAGGTGCATTTTCATGGTCCATTATGCGACATCATAATTACTCTGTGGGCCGCATAATGATCGCAGAGTGAAGCAGAAGCTGTCCTAAGTTGAAGCCCATTATGCGGTGCACTATGCGACCACATATCGGGTCTGCGGTGCATTTTGCGACCGCATAATATATCTGCGGACCGCAGACCTGCTGCAAACATAACCCGAAACGTCCCAGTTCTGAGCATCCATTATGTGACCATTTTGCGGGCCGCACTATTATGCGGCCCTTTCTGCGAGCGAATATCTGAGTCGGAGGGTCCATTTTTCTATTTTTAGGGTTTAGGGTTTAACCCGAACCCATATCAATAAATAACGTTTGGGGCTTCATGTGGGGTGATATTTTGATGGTTTTAGAGAGAGGTAGGAGCAATATATATATATATATAAAGGGGACCTAGATTTCCAACCATCCAATCTTGCTCAAATCTTCAAGAATCAAGGGAGCTAGCCACTAGATTGTCCTCCATCCGGGTAAGTCCTACTTACAGAGCTTGCATGATTAAGGAGTTCATATATATTGTGAGGTTAGAAATAGTCCATGGATTAATGAACTTTTTTTGATAGTTCTCGTTGAAATAGGTTGAGGGGAGAAGGAATTTCCGTTATAGAACATTGTAGTCTATTTCGCATGTTAGGTGTTTGATGAAATCCCTAAGAGAGTTACACCATGAGAAATCGTTCTAATTATTAATCGATTTTCGCATCTCCTTATAGATTATTATTGTTAAAGGTTTTGGTGCATTGTAGTAACTTAAGAAAAGCTCAAACAAGGTATGTTGACTAAAATTTCTCTCTCGGAATGAAATTCCATTATGTTTCTGTAAGTTCAAGTATGATCGGCTTAAATATCCCTAATTTCTACATTCCAGGTTATCCTCTATAAACATATAAACTGGATCATTCCGAATGAGCTTTATATGAAATGTTAGATGTTTAAAGTATGATTTGTTTATTAAGTTGGTATGGCTTTTAGTCGTATGGTAAATGAGAACTAGTATACCAATTGGGTTAGGAAAACTCGATATGCTTAATACTTTTAATTGCTCCCACGTATACTTTATGACTTGATTGAGTATGTCTCATTGTTAATAACCTATAAAGATGTTTGGAAATGAATTAAATGAATTGGGGTACTGCTTGGACTTTGATGTGTGTTCTTATTGTTGGTTGGTATATCTCTTTCTTTGGAAACACTTGAGGTATACGATTTCTGGAATGTTCTATATGTTGGTATTTGGTGGTGATCCTTGAAATAAAATGAAGTGAAAGTCAGGTATATAAATAAAATGCGGCCATCGTGCCATGAGTAATGAAACTTGTGAAAGGCCCATAGAGCAAATGGAACATTGATACGGTGAGAGGTTGAAAATGCTAATAAAAGAGTTGTACAATGTGAATGGTTTTGAGATGAATACATTTCTATATATGTGTGTTACCTTTGTGTGAAAACTGAGTATAAAAATATTTTTGGGAGCATCATTAGCAAAACCGAGGAAGGGTGGGTCATAAGGCTCACACCTGAAACTACACGTGCTGGTGTATGGGTGGATTGTGATTCGGGATGAATTTGTGATTATTCCCCTAAATTGGGATGAAACTGGTACCTGTGAATTGGAAAAGGAAAAGCCAACCCACACGGCATATGTGGGAAGGAGCCTAGCTGATCGGGTGGAGATCAGACTCCATGTTGCGCACAACTCTTGTAACAACTTTCTTTCACATCATATATCAAACTACATTGTCCGTGGGGGAGATGTCCTAGCCGATCAGGCATCATCGGACTCCGTGCTAACAAAGACGGTAGTAATCGATGCTAATGATATCCCAACCAAGACGGTGGTAATCTACTTTGAAAATCGTTATGATTCAATTGGTTATTTGGACATTGTTGATTGCCACTTGCTGTTCTCTATGTGTGTCATTTCCTGTATGGACATTCTATTTTGAAACAAGAGTTTTAGATATATAGTAGTACTATTCAACAGTACTAACGTCCCTTTTGCCGGGGGCGTTGCATATTTAATGGATGCAGGTGGTTCCACGATAGGCGACAGTGATCAGTGATAGCAGTATACACTTCCCAGCTGACTTGATGAGCCCCATTTCATTTCTATTGTTCGGTTTCTTACCATATTTTGAGGTATAGTCGGAGTGTTGTTGTCGACATTTTCTTATTACCCTTCCGTTGTACTTAGAGGCCGCGTAGACAGTTTGTGGATGGTGCCTGATGTTGGGAATGGAGCTAGAAATGTTGGTATTTAGAAAACAAAAATATTTTTTCATTAAATCCATAAACTTGTAATATTTTGTTAATACGAATGAAGTTTTTAATGGAAATGAAATGGAACAAATACTTCCAGAATTTGATTAATAGAGTTCATACCCCCTTCACTCATGAATTAGTTTGGGTAGAATGAAAGAATAGGCTTGCTCAGTCGGGTTTACTTGGTTGAGCGCCGATCGCACTCCTCGGTTTTTGGGGCATGACAAGCTTGATATCAGAGCCTAAGGTTTTAAAGTGTCCTAGGATGTCTCGGAGCCGTGTGTAGTAGAGTCCTTTTTATCGTTGTGTTGTCGATCACATCTATAAGTTGGAGGCTACTTGGATATTTAGAAATAATACCCTTCTTTGATACTCTATATCGTGCGGTAGAGCTCAATATAGGGAGAAAATTTCCTTGTTATGTCTCATTTTCCAGATGAGTAACTCACGAGTTCGAAGCAGCGAGGAAGGGATAACCCCACCGTTGAATTTGGGGGAAATTGCACAAGAGTTCGTTCGGAGAATGCGTCAAGCTGTGGAGGGATTGGAAGAACGTGTTTCTAAGGGAAATTCCCTTGTTCCTACCAATGTCACCGCACCGCAGGATCGTGTGGTGAGAGCATTAAGGAAACAAAAGAGGGTTGCCGGTGCTAATGAGCCAGATTGTTCAATTTGCAAGAAACGTCACTTTGGAAGATGTTGGATGACTCTTGAGATATATTACGATTGTGGAAAGAGGGGGCACAAGAAGACTAACTACCCTAGGTTGTGTACACCTATCCCGGTCTGCGCTGTATGTGGGAAGGAACATTTGATGTCGTGTTTTGAGTTTCCTCAGCAACATGTTTGGGGTGGTACATCTGAGAAATTCCAAGGGCCCACACAGAAAATCGGTACTGGAATTGTTACTCCCGCATTGGAAGCTTGGAGGAAGGATAAGGGGGGAATTTCTAATTTATGCAAGAAGGGTGAATATCAGGTTAGTGGGGCGAGACAATTTAATGGACCTCGTCCTCGTTGTGTGAAGTGTGTGAGATATCATCCGGGAGTATGTCACTATGACACCAATGTATGCTATAAGTGTGGTATGTCAAAAAGATTGTCATTCATCTCGCCAGGTCCTGGGCGTGGGTGTGGCACAGGCAACCAGTTCTACATCTACTTCATCTACAGCGCCTCCCTCAGCTCGGGTCACTATAGCGCTCGCACGATGTGCAGTATTTAGGGATGGTATTCAAGGTTCGGAAGGGCCCAACATGTTCTATGTTATGAGTAGGCATCAAAGGCCAGAGGCTTTTCTGGGTGTGGTTACAAGTATATTGACTTTCCAATCTCTTGACGTGTATGCTCTTACTGATTCCGGTTCCACTCTGTCATATGTTAATCCTTATGTTGCTATGGGACTTGGGATAGAATCAGGACAACTTATGAGCCATTCTCTGTATCTACTCTTTGATCGAGGCGTATCATTCATAAAGCCTCTTTAACACAATTACCTAGCTTACGACCTCTTGAGAAATTGAATCCTATAATATTTTCTTGAATCAAGTTATAATCCTAGGGTAATACTTCCCACTTGCTTCCCTAAATTCTCAACAAGGGACTACCCTAATGAATTTCTTACATAACTTTTTCAATCAAATGGATAACATCTGTTAACTTGTGGTTACACACGCACGCAAAAGTCATCTATGTGATGTCTAAACGAGCCCTGTGTGGCGATCTTTCCCGAATCACTCTTTTCTCTTTGGTGTGTATGACTTCTATGGCTTGAACGATTTTCGCTATCTCCTTATAGATTATTATTCTTAAAGGTATTGGTGCGTTGTAGTAACTTAAGAAAAGCTCAAACAAGGTATGTTGACTAAAATTTCTCTTTGGGAATGAAATTCCATTATGTTTCTGTAAGTTCAAGTATGATCGACTTAAAAATCCCTAATTTCTACATTCCAGGTTATCCCCTATAAACATATAAACTGGATTATTCCGAATGAGCTTTATATGAAAAGTTAGATGTTTAAAGTATGGTTTATTTATTAAGTTGGTATGGCTTTGAGTCATATGGTAAATGAAAACTAGTATCCCAATTAGGTTAGATATGCTTAATACTCTTAATTACTCCCACGTGTACTTTATGACTTGATTGAGTATGTCTCATTGTTAATAATCTATAAATATTTTTGGAAATGAATTAAATGACCTGGGGTACTGCTTGTTTATGACTTTGATGTGTGTTCTTATTGTTGGTTATATCTCTTTTTTTGGAAAGAACTCTTTGTTTGAAAGTTCCAAGATGCTCGAGGATCTCACCAAAAACGTCAAAAAAGTAGAAAGCTATAACTCGAGGATCCACCAGATCCCGGGCACACCTATAGTTCTGAAGGGGGTAGACTCGATGAAGTTTGTGCAGAAGCCATCTCCTTCAAGCGCAGCTCCGAAGCCCTTTCCGACGAAGTTCAGAATGCCCGATATCACGAAGTATAAAGGGAACACGCACCCCAATGAGCATATCACTACTTATACTTGTGCTATAAAAAGGAATGACCTAAAGGATAACGAGATCGAATCCGTCTTGATGAAAAAATTTGGAGAGACACTGTCAAAGGGGGCCATGATGTGGTATCATAACCTACCCCCAAACTCAATGGATTCATTTGCCATGTTGGAAGACTCCTTCGTGAACGCACATGCCGGTGCCATCAAGGTTGCTACGAGGAAATACGACGTCTTCAAGATCAAGCAAAGGGAGAGAGATATGCTGAGGGAATTTCTATTTCGCTTTCAGATGGAGTGAATGGAATTACCACCGGTCTCAGATGACTGGGCAATTCAGGCCTTCACCCCGGGCTTGAACGAGTAAAGCTCGATAGCTTCAAAGTAGCTAAAGCAGAACTTGGTTGAGTATCCCGTCGTGACTTGGGCAATGTACACAATAGATATCAATCGAACATCAGGGTCGAGGACGACCAATTGGGAGCCCCTTTCTGGCTCAGTATATCCAAGCAGGCTCCTAACAAGGGGATCAAGGCCTATGGAAAGGGAATCGAGATCAAGCAAAGAAAGGCATCAGCTGTAAGTCAAAGATCAAAGAGATACTTCGAGGCGAAATATACCTCGAAATGACTAGGGAGTAGATCGAGGCCAAAACTTCCAAGGACTCACGAGCAAGATCGGGTTTGGCAGGCATTCGAGGCCAATGGAGGCACCCCGATTGTCAGAATACAACTTCTACATCGATGTCTCAGACATCGTATCAGCTATGGGTAAAATCAGAGATACTAGATGGACAAAGTCCGGACAATCGGATCCTTCCCGAAGAAACCCCAACTTGATGTGCGAATACCATGAAATTCATGGTCATAGGACCGAGGATTGTAGGCAACTGCGAGAGGAGGTGGCCCGACTGATCAACGAAGGGCACCTTCGAGAATTCCTCAACAATCGAGCCAAGAACCATTTTCGGGCGAGAGCAGCGAACAGAAAGGATGAACAAGAAGAACCTCAGCAAATCATTCACATGATCATTGGAGGAACCGACGTCCCATAGGTACCCACATTCAAACAGGCCAACCTCGAGGCAGGATAAAAATCGAAGACTGTTATGGGAAGGCGGGAAATTCCCAAGGGCACGTGGTCAGAGCTGACAAGGTCTGCAAAAATAGTACAAGTCCATACTGAGCCATAATATAGTTGTACCAATAGCATTTACTTAGCATAATTAGACATGTACTATTTTGGGATTCCACCTCCTATATAAACGAGACCCCTATCATTTTGTAAGGATATGATACATTCAATACAATAGAACATTCTCCGCTCTCTCTTGTTTAACATTATCTCTCAGATTTATTGCTCTTTACTTAGTGTTCCTCATTTGTTATCTTCATTTATTTTTCTTCATTATCTCTCATAATTAGCCGTTAAAGGATATCTCCGAGGCCCCTAGTATCATTGTATCTTCATCGGTTGCCCGTTGCTAACTAACCTAGCTAGACCCCGAGGCCCCTCGTTCCAGGCAGCTCGAGGCCCAGCCTTGTGGCACATTTGTGTTGCGTATCTCATTCCTATACTTAGAATCTATTACCTAACAACTAGTATTGAAATAAATCACATATTTTTTAGAAACCACAAAGATCAAATATAATCCATTTTCCAAGTAAACAGTTTCGCGCCGACCGTGGGGCTAGAGATAATAGTGATTATTTTAGTGCTAGTTTTCTGATAACACACATTATTCTTCACACTTCTTCTTGCCAAAGATTTTTTGATTTCAGGCTAAAACATGTCAAACTCAGCTAACGCACCAGTGCATAGCAACAATGGCGTTGGTTTCCACGGGGAAAATAATGAAGCACCTTCAGCAGCCGGTGTGCCACCGCTCAACCCCAGAGTAGTACTTATTCCCAACCGAATTGATGATGGCTCGCACATTGCTATAAGCACATATTTGGGTGCGTATGTCGGGGGAAGTGTGCAAGGAGATGTTCAACCTGACACACAAACAAAACATGATCAAAATGAAGTTAGCTTACAAATCATTTTCGAGATGTTGCAACCACACAATAGGTCGCCATTGCTCAGCTACAGAATCAACAAAAAACCTCGAGCTCGGCGAGGCCGGAAATAGCTCATCGAGTCGAGCAAGAACCAGAAAGATCGAGTAATAACGGGTCACGAACAGACCCCAATATTGTGAAGATGCTCGAGGATCTCACCAAAAGAATTGAATAAGGATAAAAGAAGCCAACGTCAAAAAAGTAGAAAGCTATAACTCGAGGATCCACCAGATCTCGGGCACACCTACGGTTCTGAAGGGGGTAGACTCGATGAAGTTCGTGCAGAAACCATCTCCTTGAAGTACGGCTCCGAAGCCCATTCCGAAGAAGTTCAGAATGCCCGATATCCCGAAGTATAATGGGAACACGGACCCCAATGAGCATATCACTACTTATACTTGTGCTATAAAAGGGAATGACCTAAAGGATGACGAGATCGAATCCGTCTTGATGAAAAAATTTTGAGAGACGCTGTCAAAGGGGGCGATGATGTGGTATCATAAACTACCCCCAAACTCAATGGATTCATTTGCCATGTTGGCAGACTCTTCGTGAAGGCACATGCCGGTGCCACCAAGGTTGCTACGAGGAAGTCCGACATCTTCAAGATCAAGAGAAGGGAGAGAGAGATGTTGATGGAATTAGCATTTCGCTTTCAGAAGGAGTGAATGGAATTACTACCGGTCTCCGATGACTGGGCAATGCAGGCCTTCACTCCGGGCTTGAACGAACGAAGCTCGATAGCTTCGAAGTAGCTAAAGCAGATCTTGGTTGAGTATCCCGTCGTGACTTGGACAGATGTACACAATAGCTATCAATCGAACATCAGGGTCGAGGACGACCAATTGGGAGCCCCTTCTGGCTCAGTATATCCAAACAGGCTCCTAATAAGGGGATGAAGGCCTATGGAAAGGGAATCGAGATCAAGCAAAGAAAGGCATCAACTGTATATCAAAGAACAAAAAGACACTTCGAGGCGAAATATACCTCGAAATGACAGGGGAGTAGATTGAGGCCAAAACTCCCGGGGACTCATGAGCAAGATCGGGTTTGGCAGACATTCGAGGCCAATGGAGGCACCCAGATTGTCGGAATACAACTTCAACATCGATATTTCAGACATCGTATCAGCTATGGGTAAAATCAGAGATACTAGATGGACAAAGCCCGGACAATCGGATCCTTCCCGAAGAAACCCCAACTTGATGTACGAATACCATGACATTCATGGTCATAGGACCGAGGATTTTAGGTAGCTCGGAGAGGAGGTGGCCCGACTGATCAACGAAGGGCACCTTCAAGAATTCCTCAGCAATCGAGCCAAGAACCACTTTCGGGCAAGAGCGGCGAACAGAAAGGATGAACAAGAAGAACCTCAGCAAATCATTCACATGATCATTGGAGGAACCGATGTCCCATAGGGACCCACATTCAAACGGGCCAAAGTATCCATCACAGCAGAAAAGCAAACTCGGAGCTACATATCCTAAGACACTCTTACATTCAGAGAAGAAGACATCGAGGCCTTGTCCCAAACACATAATGATGCACTGGTAATTTCTTTTCTTTTGAATAACGTTCAAATCAAACGTGTGCTCGTGGATCCAGGTATCTCGGCCAATATAATCAGGTTGAAGGTGGTGGAGCAGCTCGGGCTGCTCGATCGGATCATACCCACCTCTCGAGTCCTCAATGGATTTAATATGGCAAGAGAGACAACGAAGGGGGAAATCATCCTCCCAGTCAACGTGTTCGGTACAGTTCAGGACACCAAGTTTAATGTCATCAAAGGCGACATGAGGTACAATGCCTTACTTGGAAGGCCGTGGATACACAGCATAAGTGCGGTACTCATCGACTCTTCATCAGATGATGAAGTTCCCAATAAAGGATGGTGTAAAAATGGTGTACGAAGAGCAGCATGCAGCAAAGAAGATATTTGAGGTACACAACATGGCACCAACATCAACTCCCCTCGTCCCGGATAAGCAAGAAAATAGGCTGACCCCCGAGGAACAGGTTGTCTATGAGTATTCGAATGAATACGATGAAGAAGACTTCCTCACACCTTGAATCTTCTTGGATCACCTCTTCCGTCGAACATTTCGAACTTAGGAGGTTTGTAACCCTATGGCAGGTCTACGTCCGGCTGAATACACAAATCCTCATAGTTCAGACCTTCGATGCCTTTACCACCTTTGACACCTTGGACTCGACTTGTAAGCTTCTTAAGTTCCTCTTCTATATTCTTGATGAGCAGCTCCTTCTTGGTGAATTATGGTGTGTACAGGGTTTTTTGTGAAGTGTGGGGTAATGTTTCTACGTATATGCGTTACTTTGGTGAACTCGAGGGATTTGGGTGTAGTGGTGATCATTGGTTGAGTTCTGGGGATCAGGGGTAGGTTGTGGTGTGTTTGGAGGAGTGTGGTAGGTGGTAGTTTGTGGGTACTGGGTTGGATGGTGTTGGTGCTCTGGACGAGTTTGTACTAGTGGAGGATTAGGATTTTGTGGAGGCGTGGCGTATTGATAAGGTGCAGGAGGATTTTGCGGGTTCTGGTTTTGTGTGTTTTAAGGAGGTGTTGGGTTTTGGGAGTTTTGTTGGTTGATGTCTGGGACATTCAAGGTGAGGGAGAGGTTTTCCAAGTTACGGACCTGCTCAAGTTCCCCTTGTATCTCCACTATCTTTTGCTCTAACTGCAAAACCAAGTCATTATGCGCCGGAGTAGTCCAACCGTCCGAAGACTCAACATTCTCTGCATGTGTTGCGTTGTCTTTCCTGATCCCACTCATATTGTCCATCTTAGCTATTCCTTTGTTCTTAAGATCACTTAGAGAAGGAGGAGGTTGAGGACCTCTAGATCTAGTATGATATGCTGATGATGCCAGTATGCACGAACCAACCTTAGGGGATGGGAATAAACAAAGAAAGAAGAAAAACAAAAGGTAAACAAGTCAGTAGGGAATATTAGAAGGATATTTAAATATTTAAACACGTATTGTGCAATTATAAGTTCGCGTCCTAATTTGGGAGACCTCATTGATATGATAAATAGGCCAAATCCACTAAAACGACAATAATTATAAAAGTCACTAATGACATTTGCCTTATTACAATCGAATTTTAAAATGAATCCAAAAATAAGTAAATGTCAATCCAAATCTACTCGGTCCTAGAGGGACCTTCCCCAAGCTTGGCCTTCGTGGCCCCATCAATCAGATTCACCAGGTCGCGCACGTCCAACAACAGATATGCCCTTGTTAGATGCAGTAAGGCCCCAAAAAATTTTGCTAAGTAATTTAGGATTTCGGGGTGCCAAGTAGGCTAATTATAATATTTTATGTGCTATAAATATGATTAAAATGAATTGGATATGGTAAATAAGTATATAAGTCATATAAAAAGTAATGTGGGGTCCAAGGAGAGGCCTAAGTCTAAGTGAAATTGGAAAATTTCATAATAAGTTAAAATTCCAAATGAGTTCGAACAAGTCCCCTCTTTGAACGAGCATATCTCTCTGTAGTTTCTAATGCTTCAAACTGTTCGTCATTTGGACATTCCTACACAAAGTTATGATCCAATTACCAAAGGCTTGATTTGCGATCAATTTCGTGATTGCAAAACGACTCCGCGGACCACATTTGTGTCGCATAATGAAGCAGAGTCGGGAAAAACATTATGCTTTTACATGTTGATTATGCTATAGCATAATCGATTACGCTGTCGATTATGCTGCAAGAATGCTGCCCACATTTCGATTATGATATAGCATAATTGCAGCACATAATTGACTTCGGGGTCATTTTTGGAAATTTTCATATCCGAACCCGCTTTGATAAATAAGCTTTGGGACTTCAATTAGGGTGATTTTATACTAAATATAGAGAGAGGTGAGAGAATTTTAGAGAGAGAAAGAGGGAACCTGGCCTTCCAACCACCAAATCTTGCTCAAGTCTTCAAGAATCAAGGAAGATAACCACTAGATTATCCTCCATCCGGGTATGTCCTACTTCCAAGATTTCATATAAGAGATTATGAGTTCCAAAATATATTGTGGGGTTAGAAATGAGCCCTGCATGTGACACTAATCTATAGTATGTGGGATTAATGAACCAATTTGGGTAGTTCCTGTTAAAGTTGGTTGAGGGGAGAAAGAATTGCCATTTTCAGACCTTGTAGTCTACTTAACATGTTAGGTGTTTGATGAAATTCCTAAGAGAGTTACACTGCGGGAAATCTTCCTAATCATTAATCGATTTCTGTAATCTCCTTATAGATTGTTATTGCTAGAGGTGTTGGTGTATTGTACAAACTTAAGGAAAAGATTTTTGAGGTATGTATGGCTAACTTTAATCTTTGTAAAGTCGCCTTGTTAGGGTCCGAGCATTCGGTATGAATTCCTGACTTGATTGTGTTTGAATTGATTGTCCTATTGTGATGAGATGACAAATCATGTTCTCTGAATGCCTTGGTTGATTTTCATGTCACCATGCTACTTGAGGTTATGAAATGTGATTCTTTGTGCTTACCCTGTCACGTGCAAGACTCGTTATATGCTTGAACTTATCGATATGAAAGAAAGTGATACTAAATGAATGAAAATGGTAATGAACTCAATTGTTGAATGTATCTAAGTGTTAAGGGATGTGTAATAAATGATGGGAAAGAAAAGTGAATTGATTTGACTGATCTAAATGGTTATGGCATACCATACATGACTCACTGCTTGGTAGAGATTATTGTGCCTTTGATTTCACATGGTTGTTCGGTTGTTATGAATTTGTACTCTTGATGATAGAAATCTTTGTGATTGAATTATTGATTGTTGTTGCTATTTAAATGATGTCCGGTGGATCAGGTTGCGCACCGCAACAGAAGAAATAAGGGTGTAATGTGATTGTACGGTGGGGTCGGGTTTGCGCGCCGCAATAGAAAAAATAAGGGTGGAATGATGAGAAGAAACAAAGGGTGGAATATGATTGTAAGGTGGGATCGGGTTGCGCGCCGCAATAGGAGAACAATTGAAATAAGAAACTGTGAAAATCTCCTTTGTGATTCTCTGTATCTCTGTGCAATAATTGTTTGGTTTCTATGACTGCCTCCTATATGTGCACTGTTTTGATTTTACTTAGAGTAATGTTTGTCCATACATGCTAGTACTATTCCATGGTACTAACGTTCCTTTTGCCGGGGGCGCTACATCTTTCATATGGATGTAGGTGGCTCTATAGCAGGTAGCTTAGTCCACTGATAGTGGTGCCTTCCTCTCATCCCCTCAGCAGATCTGGTGAGTCCCACTTACTTTCGGGGCCATGTGTAGTCTATGCTATCTTCTCTTGTATATTTTGTTCCTTTAAGGTATAGTCGAGGCCTTGTTGCCGGCAAATCCATATATTATTCTCCGTATCTTTAGAGGCTCCGCAGACACTGTGTGGTTGTATATATATTTTGGGTAGTAGTTGTAATTATTCAAAATTGTGGTCCCGTGATGGAAATTTTGTGTTTAGTTTGTATAATTTTGGGATTATCAAATGATTGAAGCTTTAAAAGAGGAAAATGGAAATTATGTTGTAAATTCATACCTTGATTCCATTTGCTATGTCATATATAAATTTGTATATTGTGCACACGGGGTAACGTGTTGGGTAGGAAAGGCAATCCAGGTCCGCTTGACCGGAATCATCCGGTTAGGCGCCGGTCTCGTCCCTCGGTTTATGGGCGTGACAAATTTGGTATCAGTGCCTAAGGTTTAAAAGTGTCCTAGGATGTCTCGGAGCCGTGTCTAGTAGAGTCCTTCTTATCGATGTGTTGTCGACCACATCTATAATTAGGAGGCTACTTGGACATTTAGGAATTTCACCCTTCTTTGCTACTCCAGATCGTGCGGTCACTCAAGATAGGTAGCTAATTTCCTCGCTATGCCTCAATCTCAAGATGAGTAATTCATGACTTTGAAACAGTAAGGAGGGATGACCACACCATTAAATCTGAGGGAGATTTCCCAAGAGTTTGTTAGGAAAATGTATCGAGCCATGGAGGGATTGGTAGAACTTGTTGTTAAGGGGAGTACCCTTGTTCTTATCAATGTCACTGCACAACCAGATCATGTAGTATAGTGTATCAATATGTTACCAGCGCACGTTAGGGATGTGGAGTCGCGGGCGTCGATTAAGTTATTGCCCTATCAACCTAAAGTCACCAGGTAAGTCACAGGGTACATCATTATGAACAACACGAAAATTTTACTTGTTATATATGTGCATTCATGTTGAAGATTTTCTCATAGACACGGTTAAACAAGATGTTGAATCACAAAACATTGCATGAACCTACTACTTGAACGAGACGTATTATTTGTGAATCCACTCTATCCCCAGTTCCCTTATTTACATTCCCTTGTGGAATTAAGTTCTATAATTATGTCATTGGATTAAGTTGTAACTCTAGGACTAATGCTTCCCACTTGCTTTCCTAAATTCTCAACAAGGGTCATACACGATGAATTTCTTACAAAATCATTCTATTTAAATGGACAACATATGCTCACTTGTGCCTATGCATGCACCGTCGTAATGTTTACCTATGTAAAGCATTATGTAGTGTCAAGTTCCATGTAAAGCATCCCGGAATTGCAATCCTTCTCGAGTCACTCTTCTTCTCACTGGTGTAGATGGCTTCTATGGTTTGAGTAGTCACTCTATTCTTGCGAATATCATCATGAAACTTTTTCACTGTCTAGTAACATAAAAGCATGCCTTAACACCTATCATATGAGTGCATGTCAATCGAAATGGTCACCGTGTGCATAAGTTCTCTCTGAGAATTGAGATCCTCATATCCCCGTCATAGAAAGATTTTGTGTCGCCATCTTAGTATAACTTCTGTGTCTGCTTAGGACATCCCATAGTAAGTAACTCACTTTGTTCCTAGTTTTGTGGTTGTCCGTGACATTGTCTTGTACTATAGTTGGGAATTAGTATAGCAGAAACATGACAAGTGCAAAACAAATATTTATTTTCTCTTTACACCTCCACAACATGTGTTAATTGTGTTCCTTCATTAGTGAATTCATTGAGCTAGTTTCCCAACTCTCATTTGATAACTATGAGAGAATGTGTCCTCCTATGTGTCACTCTAACACTTCTTTCTCATAAGGACCCTTAATAGGTTCTCCGTCAAGACCAAATGCACCTTTGGGGGATATCCAAGAACAATGCCTACTTCTTATGTTTACCTGTCTTTCATTAGCATCTAGATACATCTCGAGTCAAGGTCTATGGAGAACTCATTATGAACATCTGCAAACCTTCCATGATCACTTTATATTGTCTCGTTGGGTTCCGTTGCCTTTGCGCACTCGGCTTCTAGAGTCATTGATTACATCATTGTTATGTGCGAGGAGTTTTTCTACCCTTGGCATTCCACCTCCTTAGGTGGATAGGAGTTTTATTTGTCTTTCCCCCCGGACCATCATGTTAACCATTAAGACCCCTCTAACCAATACATGATTTCATCCCCATATTAAGATGTCCTAGCTAAATGGTTTCACTTGTAAAGGGTCGAATAGATGCTTCAAGGTTTTTGCACATACCATAAGCATACTAATTCAGAAGACAAGTTGTCGTATCGTTAGTTACCTCATATCGGGTCAATCATCGGGAAGGGTTAAGCTGTTTGGATTATGATAATCTCATATGTGTTTGACTTCTTTTTTACCCTCATGCGCAAGTGGCATAGATTCCTTGTGTCAGTTAATATTAGGAGTATAATTTAACTTCATGTGATTCTTTTGAAGCCATGTTGCAAGAATCTTACCATTTTGAGCTAAATTGACTTTCCTTACACTCAAGAAGACAACCGGTTTAATATACTTGATCGCTCCTCTGTAGAGGTTACTATTGTCAGGAAAGGCATGTATGGAAAGGAACAATTGTTACTATCCCTTGCATAACTCGTAACCTCCCAAGGATAACTGATGCTAGCGTATTCATCCTCCCAATCATGCCTCCCGTGTATCTCATGTCTAGAAAGACCCACTTCTTTTATATCTCAGGATCACATACATGGTTCCCACCTTATCAATGCGTGCTAGTGGCCTCTATGCTTCATTTGTCTAAAAATTGATGTCATCACAATGATTAACAACGCCAGCATTGTTAGTAGTAATCTTCGTGTCTCTTAGCATATAACGTCATGAAATACTCTGCTCAGCAAATTAATGGATTCCTGAATAGTTCCAGCCCAATCTTGAACTTTGTTGCTCCTCATTGTATTAGATCTATTTGGTATTAAAGGTTCAAATGTGTCAAAGAGGAAGCATCACCATGTGATCGCATATATTCGATAGGTAATTTTATGGTCAATTTATGATAGTACATCTTAGAGTAATCGTTGAAGGTCATCAAAGGTTTAGTGTGGGTGTTCGCATAGAGATTTAGAATTTTGGAGGGTGAACATGTTATTCTCAATATTTTTCCCTGAAGATGTTATGTGAACTGATAACGAAGGGGTACATAAGTGCATTTCCCATTATGCCGCACTAGGAGTTTGATGTTTCCCCGTAGCTGTTCCCCATGTATTTTGTGTTTTCATATTTCTATGCCTAAGAAGGTAGTTGGAGATCCTTTTTGTATCATTCCGGTGGAAATTATTGAAGGTGAAGTTAATTGATAGTTAGCTTATGCGAGATATCTAGTTGTCATCCTTGTTAGACAAGTTTGGGGGTTGGGATTGTTTTCGTGAATGTGTTATGGCGAAGTGTGTAAGTCTAAGAGGCCACCTTGAAGGCCGAAAGTGTCATGGAAAGAAAATATTTTCTCTTGATTGTATAACAATTGGTTTTGAATTGAAAGGTACCTTATAGGTGTTATGATATTAAGATGAGCAGTCCATGTTCAGGTATTATTATGATAAGGTAGTGCTTGTAATGCTGATATTAGTGTTAGGGATATATACATTATGGTGCTTTGTCGAGTTGTAGATGTGTTGTTGGGATGATTTTGGTAGTTCTCTGGCAGGTGGATAGGCCTAAATACAAAGGAGATGCTGCCGAAATTTCAGAAAAATTTGGGAGTTTGTCAAACTTAGGGACTTGAGGTAGGTTAGAAAAGAGATATTTTATGTTATGTGTTTGGGGTGGACTCTAACTCTAATTCGAGGACGAATGATCCTAAGCGGGGAGAATGTAAGGCCCCGGAAAATTTTGCTAAATAATTCAGGATTCGGGGGTGCCAGGTAGGCTAATTATAATATTTTATGTGCTATAAATATGATAAAAATGAATTGGATATGGTAAATAAGTATATAAGTCATATAATAAGTAATGTGGGGTCCAAGGAGAGGCCTAAGTGTAAGTTAAATTTTAAAATTTAATAATAGGTTAAAATTCCAAGTGAGTTCGCACAAGTCCCCTCTTTGAACGAGAATATCTCTCTATATATAAGGTTTTATATTATTAAAAAACCTTTCAAATTAAATATCTCCGAGTCTAGTTTCTAATTCTTCAAACCGTTCGTAATTTGGACATTCCTACACAAGTTATGATCAAATTACCAAAGGCTTGATTTGCAATCAATTTCGCGATCGCAAAACGACTCCGCGGACCGCATTTGCGTCGCATAATGAAGCAGAGTTGGGCAAAATATTATGTTGTTGCATGTTGATTATGCTATAACATAATCGATTATGCTGTCGATTATACTATCGCATAATGATTATGCTGCAAGAATGTTGCCCACATTTCGATTGTGCTATAGCATAATTGCACCACATAATTGACTCCGGGGGTCATTTTTGGAAATTTTCATATCCGAACCCACTTTGATAAATAAGCTTTGGGACTTCATTTGGGGGTATTTTATACTAAATCTAGAGAGAGGTGAGAGCATTTTAGAGTGAGAATGAGGGACCTAGCCTTCCAACCACCAAATCTTGCTCAAGTCATCAAGAATCAAGGAAGATAACCACTAGATTGTCCTCCATCCGGGTAAGTCCTACTTCCAAGATTTCATATAAGAGATTATGAGTTCCAAAATATATTGTGGGGTTAGAAATGAGCCATGCATGTGACACTAATCTATAGTATGTGGGATTAATGAACTAATTTGGGTAGTTCCTGTTAAAGTTGGTTGAGGGGAGAAGGAATTGCCATTTTCAGACCTTGTAGTCTACTTCACATGTTAGGTGTTTGATGAAATTCCTAAGAGAGTTACACCACGGAAAATCTTCCTAATCATTAATCGATTTCTGTTATCTCCTTATAGATTGTTATTGCTAGAGGTGTTGGTGTATTATAGAAACTTAAGGAAGGAACAAATCTTTGAGGTATGTATGGCTAACTTTAATCTTTGTAGAGTCGCCTTGTTAGGGTCCGAGCATTCGGTATGAATTCCTTGCTTGATTGTGTTTGAATCGATTGTCCTATTGTAATGAGATGACGAATCATGTTCTCTGAATTCCTTAGTTGATTTTCATGTCACCATGCTACTTGAGATTGTGAAATGTGATTCTTTGTGCTTACCCTGTCACGTGCAAGACTCGATATATGCTTGAACTTATTGATATGAAAGAAAGTGATACTAAATGAATGAAAATGGTAATGATCTCAATTGTTCAATGTATCCAAGTGTTAAGGGCTGTGAAGTAAATTATGGGAAAGAAAAGTGAATTGATTTGACTGATCTAAATGGTTATGGCGTACCATACATGACTCGCTGCTTAGTAGAGATTATTGTGCCTTTTATTTCACATGGTTGTTCGGTTGTTATGAATTTGTACTCTTGATGATAGAAATCTTTGTGATTGAATTATTGATTGTTGTTGCTATTTAAATGATGTCCGGTGGATCGGGCACCGCAACAGAAGAAATAAGGGTGTAGTGTGATTGTACGGTGGGGTCGGGTTTGCGCGCCGCAACAGAAGAAATAAGGGTGGAATGATGAGAAGAAACAAAGGGTGGAATATGATTGTAAGGTGGGATCGGGTTGCGCGCAGCAACAGGAGAACAATTGAAATAGAAACTGTAAAAATCTCCTTTGTGATTCTCTGTATCTCTGTGCAATAATTATTTGGTTTCTATGACTGCCTCCTATATGTGCACTGTTTTGATTTTACTTAGAGTAATGTTTGTCCATACATGCTAGTACTATTCCATGGTACTAACGTCCCTTTTTGCCGGGGGCGCTACAACTTTCATATGGATGTAGATGGCTCTATAGAAGGTAGCTCAGTCCGCTGATAGTGGTGCCTTCCTCTCATCCCCTCAGCAGTTCTGGTGAGCCCCACTTCCTTTCGGGGCCGTGTGTAGTCTATGCTATCTTCTTTTGTATGTTTGTTCCTTTAAGTATAGCCGGGGCCTTGTTGCCGGCAAATATATATACTCTTCTCTGTATCTTTAGAGGCTCCGCAGACACAGTGTGAGTTGTATATATATTTTGGGTAGTAGTTGTAATTATTCTAAATCGTGGTCCCGTGATGGAAATGTTGTGTTTAGTTTGTATAATTTTGGGATTATTAAAATGATTGAAGCTTTAAAAGAGGAAAATGGAAATTATGTTGTAAATTCATACCTTGATTCCATTTTCTATGTTATTTATAAATTTGTATATTGTGCACACGGGGTAACGCGTTGGGTAGGAAAGGCAGTCCAGGTTCGCTTGACCGGAATCATCCGATTAGGCGCCGGTCTCGTACCTCGGTTTTGGGGTGTGACATATGACCTCCTTCATTTCCTTCTACATTCTGACAATCCGAGACCCTTTTCCTCATCTTTCCCTCATGTTCCATCAAACCCATCTCCAAAAACTCCAACCTTTATGTTGATTTAGTAGCGATTGCCCTCTATTCGTTGATTGCTTCCATGTCCACTTTATGTTGTTCCAAATGTCTGGCCTCAGATTTGAAAACCCTTTTGCGCGACCTCCTGTATTTGACTTGTGCCTCAGCATCATCGTCTATAACCTTATGTCTCAAATCGACCCCTGGCTTGACCTCTCCCGCTATGTCATCGACCAACCATGATGGGTTCTGTACATGTGTCCGGCATGATACCGATCTGGCTCGATAGTATCTTTCTCCGCAATAATCTTTTGATGCCACATATGTTGTGCCTCAAACTTGAATGTAATGTCATTTCCTTGGAAGTCTGTTTTGTAATGAACCCTTTTGTGAAACTCGTGGTATGACCTGTTTCCTCCCAGCTTGTCTCATGACTCTGATAGGAGCATAAGGACAGATGCCCTTTCATCTGATTAGTACTAGATGAGGAACATCTCTTGACCTGATGATGAATTCACTACTAGGAACCACTTGAACATCCAATGGACCTTGTCATCAGTCAAATTGCTAAAGAAGTGTATCTAGCTCACAACGTTTCCCGATTGTGCAAACCTATCCGGGATAAAAATCATTCTCTTCCAATGGTGATAAGCAATGTGGTTATTCCATGGTCGCTGCGGAAATTCTTAACGGTATTGTCCTCTCTGAGGGTGTTCTAATAGCCATATTTGCTGTAACAGATTGCAACCTTCAAAGTGTCTATGTCCTTTCTTGCAACGGTCTAAGGCTCGGTAAATCTCATCCACGATCATTGGGACAATAGTGTAAGTGTGCCCCTCAATTCCTTCCATTAGGGTATTAGTGACCATAGCTAGGCGAGTGTTGATCCTTTCTCCTTGTTTTGGGAATACCAGCATCCCCAGAAAACAGACAATGAATACGAAAACCAGGTGGTGAGTCCAACCTAGAGAAGTGATGGAAAACTCATCATGATAAAGGAGATGGGACTTGCTGTGCTCATAACGCTCGTAAAGGAAATCAAATGGTATGTAAGATTTCTTCAGACATACAAACTCATCTTCGAGAAGTATGATTTTCTGGTACCACCAAACCAGGGCTATCCCGTGGGAGCCCAAAAAAGCCTCATATTTCCTATACAAGGGGAGTCATTTCTATATCACCTAAACGAAAGACGACCCTCTTCTCATCCCAGAACATAGTAGCGTCTTTAATCAGTACAATTTTGGGTGAATATCTGACAAAGAAGGTAAATTCCCGAGAACTCTTTTCACGTGGTTTTTGTCGCTTGGCGAGAGGGTTTTCCCACCAATCTAGCAACAAAGGTGGGATACTTCGAACCATGATGAACCTGGGGACTTCGTGCCTCATGTCTGCTAAACAAATAAAGTTAGCCTTTTCCCCCTCCAGACTCTACTATTTACACATTAATGATTAGCATATCGGCATATTTTCTCTAAATAATGCACATATCATGATTATACCCATCAGGATTATGGAAATCCCAGCGGGCTTTGGACAAGGCTTGCCTTATAGAGTTATTACGCGGACAACGTTTTAACCCATAACTAGGTTTGGACATGATGCATGCACAGTTAATATTAGAGCGGGGTTTTGTAGAAGAGAGATTGGTGCCCTTAAGTGGACAACTTGAGAGGGAAAGGTACGGAACCGTCGATTGCACCGTTGATCGACTAGTTTTACCGAAAATAAATCATTACAAATTTAAAAAGGTTATTTAGGAAAAGCGTGGACACTCATCAAGCACCGCTAAGGTATTAATTATGCACGAGTGGAATATAATGTGGAGCATTCTTTATGCAAAGATAAAATAATACGTTGTCAAGTATTTTTCACGATGAAGACAAGAAATGCAGTATTAAATAAAACCAAAATCATAAAAAGAAAGAAAACAAGGAAGAAGTGAGTTCGTGCAATGTAAAAGAATTGTAATAAAGCAAGTAAAGGGGTAGAGATAGGGAGATACATGATATAGAAAATAAGAAAGATTGATTTGGAGCAAGTGAATTTGACTAAAAAATAAGGGGAAACCCACATCGTAAAGAAATTATGCAAAGATTTGCATATTAATTTGAATTCACATAAAGGGAAAATAGGGAAAAGGGGGTACAAGTAGCAATAAAAGGGAAACGGGAGTGGGATATTTATGTAACAGTAACATAATAAAGACACTCTTATCAAAGAATACTAATTCATATAGACCAAGTTCGCAATGGTAAAAGCTTAAAAATATCCACAGCAGAGTCGCCATGCTGTCGCGCCCCGTATTCTGGCGAAATCAGGTTTCGACACGTGACAAACTCTTTTAAGAAAGGATGTTAAAAGAGAGAGTCTCCACCTCACAGGTTTGAGGTGTGTTAGGGCACCTATTTGCAAATAACTATGGTTTAACTAGTTCGCATCACCAAAGATCGGGTAAGGGCTCAAATTACCTCAAAGAGAAGGAGTTAGGAACTCCTCGAGGTCCACAACTATGGGTCCATCCGAACTCGAATTATATGAATTAGTCCAAATAAAGAGGAGAGACAGAATTGGGAAAATAAACAAAATAATTGATATTAAGGAAAAGGTGGGGGGGGGGGAGGGGTCCTAAGTATTTTAGCCTAAAGGATCATCCCGTGCAACATAAATAATACTTCGTAACTTCCCTCGAGGTGGGGTGTTACTCGTATTATTCAGTGGGTACAGACTATCATATCCTGCTATCCGATTACTATCTTTAAGTTATTTACCTAAAGTGTACTAATTAATTCTAAATCATATCTTATGCGTGGACTACCCGTCCCATACCTATAGTCTAGGAGGCGTTTAGACTTCTATCATGGATGGTTCTAGACTCAACTTAGGTTGCTCAGAAGAGAAAACTAGGTGACATACAAAACAAGCTGGACTTTCATGTAAAAGAAAATAAGGGCTCAAGTTAGCCTCCGCACTTATATAACAAATGCACACAAACAAATTAGGCATTTGACAGTTGTAGATTTTTGACAAATTAAAGCTATTGAATCCTATAGGCATGATCTGTATGTGATTCTGGATTTTTAATAGGCAGACAGTTTCATATGCGAAAGCCATTTTTTAAATACGACTACTACGTGACTATAGGTATGGGACGGGTAGTGGGTTATAAGCGTTAGACCTATAGGAATGATATCTAGGTGATGCAGTAGTTAGCAATGATAATTGCAGGAGAATATTGAGAATTGCTCGGTGGGATCCTATAAGCATGCTTTTTCTAACAATGACAATGACATAGTGTTACAAGTTTGATATTAGCACTTAAAGGAAGCGAGCAGGATAATCAACGATTAAGACTGATTTTAAAATCCTATGGGCATGATTTTTATAGTCACGATTAAGACTGATTTTAGATCCTATATGCATGTTTAATAATTAAACAACAGCATGTTAACCAATCAAACCTATA
The DNA here is from genome assembly GCA_005239525.1 of Nicotiana knightiana. NCBI lineage: Eukaryota > Viridiplantae > Streptophyta > Magnoliopsida > Solanales > Solanaceae > Nicotiana > Nicotiana knightiana. Next base: position 19,887 of record ML400558.1, on the reverse strand, counting down.
GGCATGACATCTAACATGTAGAAGCAACATAAATGTCAAACAAATTAAATACCTATAGGAAGGTTATCTAACACGCATCATAGTAGAACATATTTGTACAAAATAAACACCTATAGGCAGGTTATCTAACACGCATCATAGTAAACATATTTGTACAAAATAAATTCCTATAGGCGGGTTTTCTAACACACACAATAGCTTTACATGTTTGAGCAAAGTAAACACCTATAGGCAGGATTTCTACCCATTTCATGCAATTGTAAACTAAACCCGTTTTCCCAATTTTACTAACACCCCAATTGTTATTACAACATTATTACAGACCCAAATGAGTGGAATAAATTATAGAGTAGAAATAACTATAGCGAGCCTATAGCAGGCCCAAAAATATACCCAGCCAGGCCAGGTATTCATTCTCAAGTCCACATAGTTTACCACAGCCCATAAATCATATCTTCATTTATATAAAATAACCAGAAACAAGTTGATTCAGCCAGTAGGTAAAAACATAGTTGAGCAATTAGAACCATGACCCTAGTATATCAGAGTTCCCAAGGGCATAAAGAACCCAGGGCAGTACTCACATTATGGAGGTTTATAGAGGAAATTCAGAGAATGACTAGGGACCAAGCACTAGTGTGTCAAAATTCACAAGGGTCTCATTGGACCCTGAGCAGTGCTCACACTAGGGAGGTCAAATGGTAGAACCTAAGTAGGCTTGGCTTTTGGTCGGCTAAGAATGAGAACCCAAAAGCTGAGGTAACAAATGAAAGAGAGTGGACCAAGTTTGAGAGACGGGAATTGAGGGGTACTTATAATTTAAATAGACATGACCAAATTGAGCACATAGAAAAGATAATCTAACAAGTCACGGGATTTGAAAACAAACTTAGTAGGTTCAACACCTCACACATAGACAATTATGCTAAGTATACATCCTAGTACTCTTATCAAGAAACAAGACGACATTTAGACATGACATAGTAGACTAATTAACTAAAAAGGTCCAGTTGTATCAAAGATTCATCCCAATATCATAAAACAACAATTCAAACAGGCTGAGATAGCTATTCTAAATCACAAGCAAACATTAAAGGGGTATGGGATCGAGTGAGCATGCTGAATGAGACAATAGAAGAGAGGCAAATTATAATTAACAATGAAAGTCTTAACACATGTATCTACAAATGTGAGGCATTCATTACAGAGATTCAGAATAAAGCAAGCACGCATATTCATGAACATGCATGCGTCAATACACTAGCTAAACGAGCTTAGGAAGGTTCATATTACCAAAGTTAGGCATAGATAATCTCAGAAGTAACAACATTAGGAGTAGTTAAATGCTAAAGAGACTTAAAAAGCATATAGACTTATCAGAGTGATTCTTAAACGTAACCCATAAACATATCAAGCCATGGATTTCAGAAGTAAGAACACATGCAAACTAGAGACATATAAAGTTGGAATTGCAAAAGTCAAGTAACTTACCAGTTAAAAAAAAATATAAGAAAGAACAAATGTCCATAGTATTCTGAATATCAACGAGAAGCAAGAACCCAGAACATAGTCGCATTGGCTTTCAGTTGGCCGAAACCAAAGTATAGAACGAAAAAATGATAATGAAATAACATTGTAGAGCTTTAAATCTAGTGAGATTATAGCGATTAAAAGTCTCCCTTAAAGAAGAGGGGGGATGGGTTTATACAATGACAAATATCGAGCAAGTAAACAAGGAAAAGTGTAAATCAAACAAAAATAAGGAAGTATTATCATGCAGAATCAAAATAAAATAGGATTTAGGGAAAATTAAGTAAACCCTAATTTTAGGAAAATAAAATATTAACAGAATATAAAGATGAATAGAGACACAAATAGCACCCAAATCAGTGAATCGAAATAATTAACAAAACAAGATCTGAAAATCCTATATTTTAAGGTAAGTGAAAAATCGGAAGAATCTCAACAAAAGAAAAATCAAACTCGTGAATATAGACAAGATAACACTCAAAATCAAAGACTTGAACCAATTTTGGTTAGATTTGACAAAGATCTGTAAACTCTAGCTTTAGGTTAAGTACGAATCAACAAAAATATAAATAAAATCGGACTCACACGGTGTAGAATAAACATGTGTAGATTGAATATCGTCTAGATTCAAGAGATCGGACAAAATCAGAGTGGTAATACTTACCATTTTTAGGAAAGTATTTGGTAATACCATGGAGAATCAACCTATAGCAGAAATATACATATATGGTAAGTGAATGAGAAGGAAATCCCATTAGAAGAGGGATTAGGAGAGTGGTTTCGAGAGGCAGCGGGTTAGGGTTATTCAGAGGGGTGAGAGTATAGAGGATTTAGGGGCGGTGAGAATGATTTAGGGTTAGGGGGTGTTAGGGTAATTAAAGGGGAAAAAATAATGTGGGTCATTGATCTAAGAGATCAACGACCACGATTAGCTGGGGTCTTGGCTCGGGTTGGTTTAATTGATTGGGTAGGGGTTATTTGGTTTAGGCTCGATATTTATAGGGCTAGTGTATTAGTTCGAAAAATGATTATAAATTGGGGTTGTTTTTTACTTAACCAATATTTATTAAAAAAAGAATTTATAAAAGTAATTAATAAATAACAAAATTATTATTTTGTGCACTAAAATGATTAACAATAATAACTTAATATTATAAAAATATAAATAGTTATTTTTTGCATAAATAATGTAATTATACATACATACGAGTTATTATTGCAAAAATGTGTAATTAGCCTTAAAATGCAAAATTTTAATTATAAAAAATGCACTAAAAATATTCAAAACCTCATGCTGGTATAAATGATAGGTTTAAATGATTAAATCATCACATAAAACAATTTGGGGAATAATTATTGAATATTTATATAATAAAATACTGAAATTAATTTGTTTAAAGCCTTTAGAAATTATGAAAAATATTTGCATGTGCTTACAAATCAAATGGTGATGCATATTCAATATTTTGATAGTATCAACAGTTGAGGACGGTCTAGGCCAACTTTGCACTACCTCTATCTTGTTCGGATACACCTGAATACCCCCACTGAAAACTACGTGCCCCACGAATGCTACTGAACCGATCCAAAACTCACATTTGGAGAACCTTGCATAATCTCCTCCTCCCTCTATCTCTATAATACAACCCACAAATGTTGAGCATGCTCCTTCTGGCTACGAGAGTATGCCAAGATGTCATCATACAATAATGAATTAGTCCAAATAGGACTGGAATACATTGTTCATCAAATGCATGAACATTGTTGGGGCATTGGTCAACCCAAAAGACATCACCAATAACTCATAATGGCCATAACGGGTCCTGAAAGCTGTGTTAAGAATATCTGAATCCCGAATCTTCAACTACTGATACCCGGACCTCAAATCAATCTTGGAGAACACCCTCTCTTCCTGAAGCTGGCCAAATAAATCATCAATACAAGGCAAATGATACTTGTTCTTGATTGTGACCTTGTTTGATTGCCTGTAATCAATGCACATCCTCATGGAACCATCCTTCTTCTTCACAAATAGAACCGGTGCACCCCAAGGTGACATACTAGGCCGAATAAACCCCTTATCAAGGAGTTCCTGAAGCTATTCTTTCAACTCCTTCAGCTCCACCGGTGCCATATGATACGGTGGAATATAGAGTGGCTGAGTGACCGACACCAAATCAATACCAAAGTCAATATCTTTGTCAGGTGGCATGCCTGACAGGTCTACAAGAAACACATCCGGAAAATCCCGTACCACTGGAACGTAATCAATGGTGGGAGTCTCTGCACTAATATCCCTCACAAAAGCAAGATAGGATAGACAACCCTTCTCAACCATAAGCTGATTATCTTACACCAATAGGCTTACGAGCTACTCTCACATACGAAACTATAGGGTGTAATAGTTCACCCGCAACTATATGGATGGTAAGTTTGTTTAGTGATTTGATGACTTTTGAATGACTCTTTGCAAGTTCGAGGATGAATATTTGTTTAAGAGTGGGAGAATGTAATGATCCAGCCGGTTGTTTCGACAGTTAATGCCACGTTCAGTGGCTTAAGGTCTCGAGCAGCTTTGTATCAGGTATTATGGCTTGCGTGGGTGGTCGAGTTCAATTTTCGGATGATTCACGATTGATTTGGAAGAACAACTCTTGTTTTAGAAGCTTAGGTGAAAAGAGTTGAGCAGAGTTTGACTTTTGTGTAGACAACTCCGAAATGGTGTTTTGATAATTCCAATAGCTCCGTATGGTGATTTTGGACTTAGGCGTGTGTTCGGATTTTGATTTGAATTTGGATGTACGTAGGATGATTTTCGACTTATGAGAATAATGTTTTTTCAACAATATTTTTGAATGAAATAGGGTTCCAAGTTGGAACTATAATCCAAAAGAGGTCCATGCTAGATACTGGTCTGAGATGATCGGAGCACTTTAGATTTCGAAGGAAAACCAGGTTGTGTATCGGTCCGAAGTGATTAGAGCACTTTTATTTTAAAGAAACTCGGGTTGTGTACTGATCGAAGTGATCAACACACTTTTATTTAAAGGAAACCCGTGATGTGTACGTTGTCCGAAGCGATATTTGAGCATCTGAATATTAAACCGGTTGGTAGTTACGATTCTGAAGCTGTACCAGAGCATTTTAAATCTAAAATACCTGTATTCAGAAGCGGTACCAGAGCTTTGAAATGAAATGCCCATTATTCAGACGGCGCCTAAAAAAATAAGAAATTATTATTTTTCCCTATGTACTGTGATTAAAGTGGGGATGTGGTTGAAGACATAAAATGAGGGGGTAAGGTTTATTTTTATGATTTTTGACCTTTTATATTAAGAATTCGATTTCTATGTTGCTGTGGGACTTGGGATAGATTCTGGGAAACCTTATGAGCCATTCTCTATATCTACTCTTTGAATCGGATGTATTAATTACAACCTCTTGAGAAAATTGAATCATATAATAACTTCTTAAATCGAGTCATAATCATAGGGTAATACTCCCCTCTTGGTTCCCTAAATTTTTCAACAACGAACTACACCTGATGGATTCCTCACATAACCTTCTCCGTTAAATAGATAATATATGCTCCATTGTGCCTACGCACGCACCGTCGTAAAAGTTTACCTATGTGGTGTCAAGTTCCATGAAAAGCATCCCGGAATTGCAATCCTTCTCGAGCCACTCTTCTTCGCACTAGGTGCATATGGCTTCTATGGTTTGAATAGTGACTCTAATCTTGTGAATATCATCATGAAACCTTCTCACTATCTAGTAGCATAAGAGCATGCCTTAACACCTATCATATGAGTGCATGTCAATCGAAATGGTCACCGTGTGCATAAGTTCCCTTTGAAGATTGAGATCCTCATATCCCCGTCATAGAAAGATCTTGTGTCGCCATCTTAGTATAACTTCCTTGTCCACTTGGGACATCCCGCGGTAAGTATCCCACTTTGTTCCTCGTATTGTGGTTGTCCGTGACATGGTCTTATACTATAGTTAGGAACTAATATAGCAGAAACATGACAAACTCATAACAAATGTTTATTTTCTCTTTACACCTCCACCACACGTGTTAATTATGTTCCTCTGTTAGTGAATTCATCGAGCTAGTTTCCCAACACTTGTTAGATAACTGTGAGAGAACGTGTCCTCCTATGTGTCACTATAACACTTACTTTCTCATTAGGACCTTTGATAAGCTCTCCATCAAGACTAAATGTACCTTTGGGGGATATCATAGCACAACACCTACTTCTTATGTTTCCTGTCTTTCATTAGCATCTGGGTACACCTCGAGTTAAGGTCTATGGAGAACTCATTAAGAACATCTGCAAACCTTCCAAGATTATTCTATATTGTCCGATTGGGTTCTATTGCCTTTGCACTCTCGGCTTCTAGAATCATTGATTTCGTCATTGTCATGTGTGGAGAGTTTTGCTATCCTTAGCATTCCACCTCCCTGGTTGGATAGGAGTTTTAGTTGTCTTTCTCCCCGGAGCATCATGTTAACCACTAGAACCCCTCTAACTAATACATGATTTCATCCCCATATTAATATGTCCTAGCTCTATGGTTTCACTCGTAGAAGGTTGACATTAGATGCTTCCAGGTTTCTGCACATACCATAAGCATTCTAATTCAGAAGACATGTTGTCATATCTTTACTTACCTCATATCGGTTCAATCATCGGGAAGGGTTAAGCTGCTTGGATGATGATAATCTCATAGGTGTTTGACTTCCTTTTCACCGTCATGCACACGTGGCATAGATCCCTTGTGTCAGTTAATGTTAGGAGTGTAATTCAACTTCATGTGATTCTTTTGAAGTCTTTATCACAACCATGTTGCGGGAATCTTACCATTTTGAGCTAAACTTATTTTCCTTACACTCAAGGAGACAACCGGTTTGACGTACTTGACCGCTCCTCTGTAGAGTTTACTATCGCCGGGCAGGACAGGTGTGGAGAGGATCAATTGTTACTATCCCATGCATAACTAGTAGCCTCCTAAGGATAACTAATGCTAGCGTCTTCATCCTACCGATCATGCTTCCCGTGTGTCTCATGTCTAGGAAGACCCACTTCTTTTAGATCCCAAGACCAAATACATGGTTCCCACCTTACTAATGCGTGCTAGTTTCCTCTATGCTTCATTTTTCTAATAATTAATGTCGTCACAATGATTAACGACGTCATCATTGTTAGTAATAATCTTCGTATCTCTTAGCATATAACCTCATGAAAGACTTTGCTTAGCACATTAATGGATTCCTGAATAATTCCAGCCGAATCTTGAACTTCGTTGTTCCTCATTGTATTAGATCTATTTGGTATTGAAGGTTCAAACGTGTTAAAGAGGAAGCATTACCCTGTAAATCACACATATTCCATAGGTAATTTTATGGTCGATATATGATAGCACATCCTAGAGAAATCGTTATAGGTCACCACAGGTTTAGTTTGGGTGTTCGCGTAGAGATTTAGCATTTAGGAGGGTGAACAGGTTATTCTCAATATTTTTCCCCTGGAGATGTTATGTGAATTGATAATGGATGGGTACACAAGCGCACTTCCCAGTAGGCTGCAATAGGAGTGTGATGTTTCCCCATAGTTTTTCCTCATATATTTTTTGTTTTCATATGTCTACGTCTAAGAAGGTAGTTGGAGATCCTTTGTGTTCATTCCGGTGGAAGTTATTGAAGGTAAAGTTAATAGATAGTTAGCTTATGTGAGGTTTCTAGATGTCATCCTTGTTTGATAAGTTCAGGGGTTGGGATTGTTTCCGTGAATGTGTTATGGCGAAGCTTGTAAGTCGAGGAAGCCACATGGGAAAACGAAGAATAAAATGAAAAAGAAATACCCCCATTTGTTTGGATAAGTCAGGTAGTCGTTTATGAAGTTTATTACCTCTAAATAATTGCATTACATGTCATATTGTGTAGGGCCACCCCACTCCCCTAATCCCCTGTTGTCTTATGAATCCTTAATTTGTACTACATTTGTGTGCTCTTGTGTTAACTGAGTTATGTGCAATTTGTTGAAGTAACTGAATTATGTGGAATTCGTTGAAGTAACTGAATTATGTGGAAATTGTTAAAGTAACTGAATTATGTGGAATTCGTTGAAGTAAATGAATTTTGTGGAATTTGTTGAAGTAATTGAATTATGTGGAATTCGTTGAAATGTGTTTCGGGGGCTCTCTGACAGGTGGATAGGCATATTTACAAAGAAAACTCTGGCAAAATTTTAAAAAATAAAAATTTTGGGAGTTGGTTAAATTTGGGGATTGGCATATAGTATATTCAAAACTTAGTGAATCCTTGATCCTCATTCGGGGACGAATGATCCTAAGCAGGGAAGAATGTAAGGCCCTGGAAAATTTTTCTAAGTAATTTAGGATTTCGATGTACCAGGTAGGCTAATTATAATATTTTTGTGCTATAAATATGATATAAACGAATTCAGTGGTGGGTTGTCTTCCTGGTCCCATTGAAATATTTTTCATGGTATGGAACTGATTTGGTAAATAAGTGTATAAGTCATAAAATAAGTATTGTGGGGTCCAAAAAGAGCCCTAATTGAGGGCCCCGGAAAAAAACTTCACTATGTAATTTAAGGTTTTGTGGTGTCAAGGTAGGTAATACATTATACTTCCGGAGTTTTGGGATTGAACAATGCACTGAGGAGTTGAAAATTTTTCGTCGCAGCTAGACCAGACTTTATAGATAAAGCCTGGATAAAGCCAGGCCAGACCAGGCTTTAGGTAGATAAAGCCCGGGTAAAGCCAGGCTTTATCCAGGCTTTATCTATAAAGTCTGGATAAAGCCAGGCCAGACCAGGCTTTAGGTAGATAAAGCCCGGGTAAAGCCAGGCCAGACAAGGCTTTAGGTAGATAAAGCATGGATAAAGCCAGGTCTGAAATGTTGGACTATCCATTTTCTATCTTTATAACTCAACCCCGGACCGATATAAAACCAATTCCCCCTCATTTTTAACGACCATCTGATAATATAGAGAGAAGCAAGAGTGAGTTCTAGAGAGAGAAAGTCCCTAACTTCATCAAATTGATCCTCCTTCATCACTCAAGCTTTGAACTAATCAAGTAGGACACAAATTTCTTCACCATAAGAGGTAAGATTCCACCCCATTACCCTTAAATCTCAGATTCTAGTTGAAATGAAACACACATAGGTTAGTTCTTGGAGATGGGGTTAAGAGTCTTGCATGCATATATCAAATCTGCCTAGTGTTTGATAAAAAGCCCAAATAAGTTCAAGACATGTTCATGATTCCTAATTCTAGGTTTAAATGTGTCGCATTATGAATTAGTTTGAAGGTGCTAGAAGGTCCGATGATTTGAGATAGAAATTAAGGAAAAATCCTGATTTAGATATGTAAGGCTAACTCTAATCCTTATAGGATAAACCCATTATGCTCACTTTCCGGGGATGATTCTCTTGGTGGATATCTATGAAATTTATGTGTTCTATGTGCTTAATTGAGAAATTCTTACTTCTATGTCGTTCCATGCTATTACCATATCGTTGTGCTACTTGAGTATATGAGTTGTGATCATTATGTTCCTTCTTCTACTATGTGTGTGATCCTTGTATATCGGGTGTGATAAATGTGAAAGATTGGAATGGTATGAAATATGAATCAAAAAGTTTTAATGATATGAAGTGTGAGTAAAAAGATGGTAATGATATGAAATACGAATCAAGAGGTTGAATTGATATGAGACATGAATTAATGGATTGGATTGTTATGGAATATGGATTAAAGGATGGATTCTTGTGAAATATGAATCAAAAGATTCTAATGATATTAAAGATGAATCAAAGAACAATATGTGTTGGGGATCAAAAAGGTTAAAAATGATATAAGTGATCTAAAACACCCATAATTGTACCAGGAGAATGTCCTAGAGGTGAGAAGGCCTATCCGGTCTAGCTGGGATCGGACTCCATGTTGTACACATGGATGACTTGATATTGTGGTATGATGATGATTATTTTCCTCACTGATTCAATTGAGATGTCCTAGCCTATCGGGCAGAGATCGAACTCCGCGTGCTGTGCACGAGCCACGATGTTAGCCTAGCTGATTCGGGCAGAGATCGGACTCCATGAGAACAAGCCACGGTGGTTATATGTGATGTGATTGAAATTCGGACCTCACCTAGGATGGCTTAGTCGATCCGGCAGAGATCGGCCTCCGTGTGACAATGACACGGTGGATCAGTAATAATAATAACAAGATGAAATCTAAAAGAATATTAACCAAAAGATGGCAAAACGGGATGGGGGATGTGGTAACTCTTGTTTGTGTTTTTCCTTGCTTCGGCGTATTGTTGTATGATGCCTCTATTTGTGTTGACTGTTGATGTTTATCCAATCTAGAGTAGGTTTGTTCATACATACTAGTACTATTCAATGGTACTAACGTCCCTTTTGCAGGGGGCGCTACATCTTTTATATGGATGTAGGTGGTTCCATAGCAGGTAGCTCCGATCGCTGATAGTGGTGCCTTCCCTCCATCTCTTCAGCAGTCTTGGTGACCCCCACTTCTTCTCGGGGCCGTGTGTAGTTCATGATTGACTCATTTAGTTTTTGTCGTCTTCTTTTGAGGTATTGTCGGAGCCTTGTTACCGGCAAGTCTATGTATACTGTTTGTACTCTTAGAGGCTACATAGACATTATGCGGGTTGTATATATATATTTTGGGTAGTTGTCGTACTCGTTCATAATAACGATCCCGTATTGTGAATGTTGTATTTTAGTATGTATATTTTGGGGAAGATTAAATGTTGAAAATGTTTAAAGAGGAAAATGGACTTTATGATGTGAACTCACGCTTTTGATTACCTTTCTTTATTTCATATAATAATGTACGCTATAATCACGGGGAAATGCATTGGGTAGGAAAGGCAATCCAGATCCGCTTGGCCAGGTTCATCCGGTTAGGCGCTTGTCTCGTCCCTCGGTTTTGTGGCGTGACAATATTGTAACTTACAAAACTAGGAAAATATACGTAAATTTCGGGACATGAGTTTTTCTTTATGCCTCGTTATCAAACTTGTGTAATCACGAGATCATGAAAAATCAAGGAAGAGCTTAGTTTTAACATACCTGGAGTAGGAAAAACTTTGTATACTATTCTTCGCGAAGATTGCACCGTACACTTTTAGAACCAAAAAATTTCGATGGAATTAAGCTTCTGTATTTGAACGAAATAGGCTTCTGCTTCTTTGAAGTTGTTTGAACGAATTTTAAGCCTCTCTTGTTGAAATATTCAAACCAAGAAGGATAGGATATTATTTTAGTATAGTTAACGTTTTTGGTTCTTTTTTTCTTTCCAATATGGAAATGTAACAAGACTGATAAGCTTCTGTATTTGAATGGAAAAAGCTTCTTTGAATGATTGTTGAATTGCAAAGAAAGGTTTATATGATTTCTATCACTATTTTTAAGAGATTTTATGTCTTATTCATAAGAGACTAAAAAGACCAAGACTTTTACTTATTAAAGTCTTCATTTCCTAGGTAGCCACTAAGAGTCATTTCTTAGTTTTGTGGTTGTTTACCACATTTTTGGGCTTGAATTTAATCTTTATCTCGTTTCTTTTTAACTAACTAGATAATGTCCCGTTATCCGGTAATTAACCAATTACCCGTATAATTAAGAATTATCTCAAATTACCTAAAGATACTACTCTTTTTTAATATATGTTATACATTATACTATCATAGTCATATGGTACCTTGTATGACAGTAGTCCATAAATACAGGGTATTATAGCTTAGACCGTATTTTACCCCAAAATGTTGAATTTCGACGAAATCATTTTCTTTGATTCGTTCACCTTGTTAACTCCATGAATTTACTTACCACTTGTCTGAAATACTACAATACTTATAATCCCCAAATAATCTTTTTTCCTCGGGCAAATGTCAATTACCTTACGACAATCCAATATCGTCGTAATTTAATATATTTAATCACGACCCCAAATCTAAACTGGCCGTGATAGCGGCTATCGTGAAAACAATATAGTTTCCATTACTGAAACCTAGGCTAGCCAATTTACTGAAAATTATAAAATGATTTTTCCATTAAATACATCGAATATCTGAATTTTCATAATAATTCTATTTCTTAAGAATTTCAAAATAATAAAAATGATTAGAACATCTAAGCACAGTCCCAACATCTGGAGTCAACAATCATGAGCATGTAAGAGGTGATACAGTCTAATACAAATCCTCTACTACAAAAAGTCTGGGAAGTAAAATAAAAATGATAGAGTAGGAAGGAGAAAGAGTAGGTTGCGGACGCCGAGCAACTACGTCACAATCTTCGAACAATGCTCCAAATGGGGTAGCTCAACTATCGCTCTGCCCCGGTACCTGAATCTGCACACAAGGTGCTCGGAGTAACGTTAGTATGCCAACTCAGTAAGTAACCAAAGTATCTAAAAACATGAGTGCAGTGGCGAGCAATTAAACTTTATAGTTTCATAAAAATAAGTACCAGTAAAGGTAATAGATCAAGTCAAGAGTCCATATTTACCAAAGATTTCACAAAACTCCAGTTTTTCCGTTTAAACTTGTATAAAAAATTAGTCAACATTTAGCAAGAGGCTCAGTGTAAAGAAAAGTGAAATCAGTAGTTTCATAAAAATATCAGCCACTTGGGCATAGTTTCGCTCACAAATAAAGCTTCTCGGGCAAGCCTCTTAGTTACTCGTGACACCACTCTCATAAGTCAATGCTCACACTCAACACTCTCACTCATCAGGTACCATATAATCGACTGTGCTCATTGGGGGTGTACAGACTCCTGGAGGGGCTCCTACAACCTAAGCACCATATTGCTGCGGCGTGCAGCCCAATCCTTATATAATGTATATTGTTGCGGCGTGCAGCCCGATCCATATATAATCTATATTGCTGCGGCATGCAGCCCGATCCATATATAATCTATATTATGCGGCGTGTAGCCCGATCCATATGTAATATATAATATATACACTGTTGTGGCGTGCAGCCCGATCCATAACTATCCTCACATACTCGACTCTCGGCCTCACTCAGTCATCCTCACAAGCCACTCGGGCAATTCATCTCAACTCACGGGACTCAGCCCAAAATACCTCTCAGAGTTTCAAAATAGTGCGATAACAGTGAAAATAACAACAAATAGTAAACATGACTGAGTTCACAAATGTTCTATCAGGATGGTGTGAGAATGGTGTAAAATTACCCCTAAGGGTCTAAACAGGTCGGCACGAGGCCCCAAACATGGCTCACAACCCATAAACAAGTATAGATTTCTAAAATACAGGACGTCGTAAGGTTTCAAATCGAATACGTAGCTTAATAGTCGCTACGGGACGGACCAAGTCACAATACCTATTGGTGCACGCCCACACGCTCGTCACCTATGCGCGTCACCTCATTTACCAAAACAATATAAAATACCGGGGTTTCATACCCTCAGGTTTAGAGTTACAATCGTTACTTACCTCAAAACAACCCAAAAAGTACTCTGCGGTGCTCTTGCCCCTCGAATCAGCTCCCACATGCTCCGAGTCTATCACAAATCAGACCAATAACATCAAAATATGCTAGGGAGACGAACCCCAATCGAAAACTATCAAAACTAGGCATAATTCCCGAAATTGGCCAAACCCAGCCCCTGGGCTCAAGTCTCGAAATCTGATAAAAATTACATCACAAGAATCCTTATCCTCCCACGAGTCCGTACATACCAAGAACATCAAAATTGGACCTCAAATGGCCCCTCAAATCATCAAAAGAAATTTCCAATTCTCCCTCCCATTTTTCCAAATTTTCTACTTTAATTCCTCAAATTGCATGGCGAAAATCAAGACAAATTCATGAAATTGAACAAAAAATGATTGAAGAACACTTATCACAAGAATCCCACTGAAAATATTGTCCAAATTCTCCTTCCCCCGAGCTCTCTATTGGAATATTGAGTTAAGGCCAAGAACCCCCGAAATTAGAACTTAAAACTATCTGCCCAGACTTTACTCTGTGCGATCACAGAAAAAGGCACGCGATCGCGAAGAACAAAATGCTGCCCAACCAAACTAACCATATGTGGTCGCAGAAACATCTATGCGATCGCGTAAGATAACTTCTCAAAACAATATGATCGCGACCAGCTCTATGCGATTGCACAGGGAAATTCCATCACCTCACTGCCACATGCGCCCACACTGTGCGATCGCAAAAAGCCTCACGCGACCGCACTGCTATGCCTCCTCCCACTACACGATCGCGGACCATTAATTGAGATTGCATACAACAATTTATGCTGCCTCACTAACAAACCTATGCGATCGTAGCCCCATTATTGCGATCGCATATAAGGAAACCAGAACCAAGAAAATACAGCAGCAATAACATTCTTTTTTAAGGCCAAACACACTACGTTAACCACCCGAAACACACCCGAGGCCCTCGGGACCTCAACCAAACCTACCAACACTCCTCATAACATCATTCAAACTTAGTCGAGCCTTCGAAACACCAAAAACAACACAAAAACGCCAAAATCACATAAAATTCAAGCCTATGAACTTTGAAACTTCTACATTCCGCCAATGATGCCGAAACCAACCAAAACACGTCCGAATGACCTGAAAATTTGCACACATATACAAAATGACATTACGAACCTGGTCCAACTTCCGGAATTCCATTCCGACCCCGATAGCCTATTTTCCACTGCCAACCGGAAATCGCCAAAAACTAACTTTCGCCAATTCAAGCCTAATTCAACACCGGACATCAAAACCACATTCCGAACACACTCCTAAGTCCCAAATCAGATAATGAAGCTATCCAAACCACAAAATCTACATTTAGAGGTCTTTTACCAATAAGTCGACTTCCGGTTGACTTTTTCACTATTGAACCAACATAAGAGACTAAGTGTCTGATTTCTCTCCAAAAATCACTCCCAACCCGAGCCAACCAATCTAACACAATGTAATGAAGCTGAAATGAAGCATAAACGGGGGAAACGGGGCTAAACTCTTGGAATGACCGGCCAGGTCGTTACAAATATATATATATATACACACGCATATATATACGCGTATATAACGTCATCTAATCATGGGTCAGTGTGCATGTATAGATAAATGGAATGCATAAGAAGTAAGTTAATAAGATTTCTCATAATGTCATAGATAAATTTGCCTTTAATTAATATCATGAAATAACTTTTATCAACTTACATATTTTCTGAGACCCATGAACAGATGATAGAATCATAACATGGGGAATCTAGAACATAGGCACCCCTTGTACTTGTATGAATAGAGTCATTTATGGAAGTTGTGTGTTTCTTCTTTTCGTTTGTATCGTATGAATCATGCCAAAAAGAAAGAAGGGATTGCCTTAACATACTGTCACGCCCCAAACTGGAGGATCATGAATAGTACCCGGGCTATACTTGCCGAGCACCAACGTACATTTTATCTAACCTTATTTATTATCTTTAAGGGCTAATGAGATCAATATAAATGGTAGATGATCATGAACAATCAACAATGAAATATAATGGCATGAACATACATCACATGGGATGACAAGACTGCTAAGAAACTATATAAAAGGTACGAGCTACAACGCTGCTATGAAAGAATAAACAACAAAAATTAGCCAACAAGGCATATCAAACTATACATGAGTCGACATCTGTCTATGAGACTCTAAAGGATCATAAGCGAAGCAACATTGCCGAAACAGGGCCCCGACATACCCATAATATCTATAACAAAAATGCATACAAGACCACGGCAAGTCCGGAGAAGTGATCTTGCCAATAACCGCTGATCTGGGAAGCCTACTCTGGTGGGGGGCTATGTCTACATGTCTATCAGGACCTGCAGCACCAAATGCAGCGTCCACAAATAAAAAGGACGTCAGTACGAATAAAGTAGTGAGTATGTAAGACAGGAAAGCATAAGTAAGAACAACACTGTAAACATGGATAAAGTATATACAACCTCTAACATCTGGGTACCTCTGAGGGTACTGACATGAAATGCGTGAACATACATAAAATGTTAAAAAATATGCCTCTATGGGCAACATCATCATCATATCGTACCCGATCGTAATAGGCTCGGTAAAATGTACCCGGCCACGTGGAGCTCGGTAAAACCTAACTGATCAGTGGTTGCACAATATGTGTCGTACCCGACCATATATATATATATTCTGAACCTTTCGGAGTGACGTAAGGTCGATATTCTCCATACACGTAATTAGGACTAACTCTTTGTTTACCTTGAAAATGATATTAACAATTATATTTGATTTGTGGTTCTAAATATACGTTATTTATTCTAACACTAGTTGATTATTAGGAAGTAATAAGTGCAAGTAAAGAGAATGAGATAAGCAAATCAAGGTCTTCACGAAATCGGGGACCTCGAGCTCAGTAATATCGGAGACCTCGAGGATAGCCTTTGGCGGTTAATAGTGGATAATAAATGAAGAACAATAAATGGAGAGCAATAAATGAAAAATAATAAAGTTGTAGGACATATTTGAGCACGTTAAGTGAGAAAAGCAGAGAATGTTCTATTGTAGTGAATATCCATGTCTGGAAAAATGATACGGATCCCCTTTATATAGGAGGGGAGAATCCCAACATGGTACATGCCTAATTATGACAAAGAAATACTATTGTTACAGTTGTATAACGACTCAGTACGGACTTGTACTTTTTCTTGCGGACCTTATTAATTGTGACCATGTGTCCTGGAGAATTTTCCCACCTTTCCATGACGGTCATCAATTTTTATACTTCCTCGAGGTCTGCTGTGATGACTTCGATATACCCTCTCGAGGGATGCACCTTGGGGTCGAACTTTGGACTCTACTTCGAGCCTCTCGAGACCGGACTTGGAATGCCATAGAGGCCCTAAAATCGGACTTCCCGGATTTTGCCCGTATACAGATAGTCTCCGTGTTTCTTAGAGTGAAATAAGGAGAAACGATTTTGAATTATTGGCTCTTCGATATTCCCCTCGTGACGTCTGCCGCGTGAAGTCAACAATTTATGTGATAGGAAGGTTGCACAGAGGTCATGTCAACATGGTTTTTGGAAAGCCCACGAATCGCTATTGCCGCCCTTTTAACTCCGTAAGCCCACGAAGTGGCTCATCCACCCTAGGTCCTTGTCTTCATCAATTCTAGCAAAGAACGCCTTTGAGGATTGACGTTGTAGTTTAATCAGGTGGCCGAGGGTGAAAGGTATCCCCTCGACCATGTTCAAAAAATATCTGATTAGATATATGATTCGCCAAAAATAAGTATAGATCTGGCCAAGCATGACTCGATATTGTCGGCAAAAATCGAGGATCACTGGATCTATTGGTGGTGAAGAAGGGTCCACAGGACCTAAGGTGAAGGGATATGTGTATACGCTGAGAAAGCCAGCTTTATAGGTAGTTATATCTTCTTCATATGAATGGATCTCCACTTGCAACGCCTTTCCCAAACGGCAATATACCTTAACCTTTTCGATATCGATTACCAGACTGACATATCGAGACATGGGCTTGCATCGGCCCGCTACCAAAGAAGACCTATCAACCTTAAAATCAGATGACGTTTCACAGGGCTCGAGGATGCACTCCTCAACATGAGGTGGTACTATTGTTTTGCTCTTATACGAGCATGAAGAAGAAGTGGCTTTCTCTTTTTTAGGGTGTAACGACCCGACCGGTCGTTTCGTGAAATTAGCCGCGTTTCCCCTATTTCTACTTTATCGTATGCTTCTTACCTTATTTATGTTGTGTTGGGTCGGTTGGTTCGGGTTCGGAGTAGTCGTCGTGAGAATAGAGACACTTAGTCTCTTAAATTAGCTTAATAGTTAAAAAAGTCAACTGGGAGTTGACTTATTGGTAAACGACCTCAGAATGTGGATTTCATGGCTCAGATATATTCGTTAGGTGATTTGGGACTTAGGAGTGTGTTCGCAATGAAGTTTTGATGTCCGGTGTATAATTAGGCTTGAATTGGTGAAAGTTAGTTTTTGGCGATTTTCGGTGGGCAGGGAAAAATAGGCTATCGGGGTCGGAATGGAATTCCAGAAGTTGGAGCAGGTTCGTAATGTCATTCTGGATATGTGTGAAAATTTTGAGGTGATTCGGTCGTGTTTTCGTTGGTTTCGACATCATTGGCGAAATATAGAAGTTTCAAAGTTCATAGACTTGAATTTGATGTGATTTTGGTGTTTCGAAGGCTCGACTAAGTTTGAATAAGGTTATGGGATGTGTTGGTGTGTTTGGATGAGGTCCTGAGGGTCTTGGGTGAGTTTCAGGTGCTTATCGGAGTGTGTTTGGCCTTAGAGGGACTACTATAGCTGCTGCAATTTTTGCCCACTGGTTTCCTTATATGTGGTCGCATAGGTTTGTCCTGAGGCAGTGTTCTTTTTCTTCTATGTGATCGCCTATGTGGGGCCGCGATCGCGTACGTGAGGGAGGGGAAGCAATACGATTGCGTTTGGTCTTGTGCGATCGCCTAGGGTAATTTTATGGGGCAGCAGACTCGTTCTTCGCGATCGCGTGGGAAATCCCGCGATCGCAGTGAAGAAAGAGATCTGGGCAGACAGTTTTTAAGTTCTAAATGGTAGTTTTTGGCCATAACTCAATATTCCATTAGAGAGCTCCCGGGAAGGAGAATTTGGACGAGATTTTCAATGGGATTCTTGTGGTAAGTGTTCTTCAATCACTTTTGGTTTAAATTAATGAATTAGTATTGATTTTTCCGATTCAATTTAAGGAATTAAAGTAGAAATTTGGGGAAAATGGGAGGGAGAATTGGAAATTTTTTTTGATGATTTGAGTGGGAAATTGAGATCGAATTTTGGTAAATTTGGTATGGGTAGACTGGTGAGGGAATGAGGATTCTAGTTTTGTGATTTTTATAGAATTCCGAATTGTGGGCCCGGGGCTCGGGTTTGGCCAATTTTGGGAATTATGCCTAATTTTGATAGTTTTCGATTCAGGTTCATCTCCCTAGCATATTTTGATGTTATTGATCTGATTTGTGGTAGACTCGGAGAATTTGGGATCTAATTCAAGGGGCAAGAGCATCGCAGAGTAGCTTTTGGGGTGTTTTGAGGTAAGTAACGATTGTAACTCTAAACCTGAGGGTATGGAACCCCGGTATTTTATATTGTTTTGGTAAATAAGGTGACACACATGCTAGGTGACGAGTGTGTGGGCGTGCACTGATAGGGATTGTGATTTGGTCCGTCCCCCATCGACTTTAAAGCCTCGTATTCGGGGCCTTGTGCCGACCTATATCTTAGAAATTTATACTTGTTTATGGGCTGTAAGCCATATTTGGGGCCTTGTGCCGACCTGTTTAGACCCTCAGAGGTACTTTTACACTATTCTCACACTATCCTAATAGAACAATTGTGAACCCAGTCATGCTTTCAACTCGTTGTTATTTTCACTATTATCACACTGTTTGAGACTCTGAGAGGTATTTTGGGGCTGAGTATCGTAAGTTGAGATGGGTTGCTCGAGTGGCTTATGAGGATGACTAAGTGAGGCCGAGAGCCGGATATGTGAGGATAGTTATGGATCGGGTTGTACGCCGCAACAATATATCGGTTATATATACATATTGGATCGGGCTGAACGCCGCAACAATATATATTATATATGGATCGGGCTGCACGCCGCAGAAAATATAGCGCTTGGGCTATAGGAGACCCTCCAGAGTCTGTACACCCCTAGTGGGCGCAGTCGACTATTATATGGATCGGGTTGCACGCCGCAACATATGTTATATGGATAGGGCAGCACGCCGCAGCAGTATACATATATAATATATATATGTATAATATATATATGTATCGGATCGGGCTGTCCTCCGCAACAGTTATGTGTATTCATAGTACTTGTTGAGTACGATTATCTAGTGTGAGCATGAGATACTGATAGTGGAGTCGTGAGTGACTGAGATACCTTGTTATGAGAGATACTGTGCCTAGATGACTATTACATTGTGAATTTTACTGCTTTTCTCTCCCTTCTTTATCTGATCCTTCTAATAAAAGTTGAATTACTGTTTTATGAAATCATGATTTATAAATGCTCGTCACTTCATTCAAGTTTTTAGTTACTTTGATTACTTACTGAGTTGGCGTACTCACGTTACTCCCTGCACATCTGTGTGCAGATCCAGGTACCGGACCATCTCACTAGTTAATTTTCGGACGTTCTTGGAGTTTGTTCGAGGATCGAGGTAGCTGCTCAGCGTCCCCAGCTCACCTCCTTTCCTTTC